>JAVTVY010025369.1:0-11641 GCA_036873755.1 Hanleya hanleyi
GATGGCTGTCATAGTCAGTAGTGGTGAGTGATGGCACACCTCTCCATCGAGTGCACTCTGTCGAAGACCGCTTCTGTGAACTCGTTCAAGATCTGGCGTCGCCCCTCGTTGTCGTCGCCATCTGCAAACATGGACCGGACCACTGCTCGGTAACCCGTGAATGAATTCACCGCGGTGGCATGCTGTAAAATGCGAGTCGCATAGGGCTGGATCTCCGCCATGGCTCTGCAACCGTAGAAATGAAGGTGTGTGATCCAGAGAGACGTGTTTTATAGACCAGATGTAGCTCTACGGGTGTAGTCCGTTATACGTACTATTCTGATGGGTTAGTCCAAAAAAGAGATCCGGGAAGTACCGGAGAGTGGCGGAGATGCCCGAAAACATCCGGAGAAGATCGAAGATACCTACGGAAATGGCCGAAAACACCCGAATCTCACGAAAAAAAAGAGTATAAAAATGGGAATTATTAGGTGTTTGGTACATTCATCGGCTTGCCGAACGGAGCTATCTCACCTGCCTGCCTGACCAGCCTTCCTGTCTCGACTTGGAGGTACTTGAAGTGAGTGTGCTAAAAATAGATCACCAGCCAGCGTGCTATAAAAGGAAACCGGCCTGGCCGTTTCATCAGACACTGTCAATCACCAAGATGTTCACTTGTACTACTTGCCAGAAGCTGTTTACTCACCCAGAACATTTGCGACGACACGAATCCTCCATCCACAACGGCGGACGGTATACTTGTATAACCTGCGCACGGTCATTTAATCGGGAAGATGCTTTACTGCGCCATGAACGTTCAATCCATGGGCCACCCAAGCGTCCATGCGAGGATTGTGGTCAGCTCTTCAAACTGACCAGTCAGTTGCTGCGACACCAACGTTTGATTCATGCCCATGAGCATGAACGACAACCTCCTACTGAAGAGGAGCCACGGAAGGTCAGACCCAGTGAAGATAAGCCCGGGGAGACGAACGCCACTGGTGATGCGATGTCGGAGAACCCGGCTATACCCACAGTTCTGAAGAGCCTGAATATCCAGCTGGACCCCAGCGTTACGGTTTCGAGTCCTGACAACATCGAACATTTTCTGGTGGAGCCCATAAATGTTCCTAGCGATCTCTTACAGGACAACCATCCAATCAGTGACATCGATCGGCGCCATTGGTCCATGACACGGTACTGTTGCCACCCTCAAGATATCTACAATTTCCCACTGACCAACCGCACCTGTCTACGCAGCTACGTGGAAGCCATCTTCAACGATCAAACTACGGCCTTTAAATTGAATGTCGCTTTCGGGTACATCTTACGTCACAAAAGACGGACCAGTTACAGTATTATTATCCCAGTGCCAACAACCATGTGTTTGACCAGCCGGTCACCATCATTAACCGGGGGTCACTAGAGACGATGCTGGAGATACTGGACACCGTGGAACCCTTGAGATGGGCGCATCGTCAACGCCCCAACATTCAATGGATGGTAGAGAGGGTAACCAATGTCACGTTTTTCCTGACCAAGCTGACTGATCACCCCCATCGGTTGAATGCGTCACCCGTGCACTGATGAATATCATGCCGTACACACACTCTATGTCTACATGCTGCTCGCTGACTTGAGCTCAGTAAACCCTTGTACCTAATGTGACAATGTGTTAAATAATAAAACATGGTGTTTGATATTTCAATTTGTTTTGCTGTGAACATGCTAAACATACCCAGGGCGGCTCCCCCAGCCTGGGTATGATGTAACATTGGGGGTAATAAACTATATAAACATTGCTAAACTTGTTGTTTTTTTCACGACAACCGCTATCCGATTGCATAATACAGATCCGACATTCATCCGCGTGATGACGCGCGCGCGCGCTGGGGGGCCGGGGCGGGCCGCGCCGGGAAAAACAAAACCCGGAGGTTGAACATACGGACGTCTAAGGGGAAAAATTGGAACTCTTCTATGTTTGGAGGTAGTTTTAGTGAAAAACCCGGAAGTGACGTCACAAGCCCCACGTGACCTGCGCAGCAGAATGGAAACGACACCCTAGTGTAACTCCCTCACCTAGGCTTCACATGGATACTTCACTCGATCCCATCGACCCACTAGGGGCCCACCTACACCCCAACACGTCTATTTCTATACTACGGCCAGACTGCGCATGCGCAGAATGCCGATAGTTCAACCCCACACCCAGCCCATCAGATGCCCCTTCACCTAGGCTTCACATTGATACCTCACTCGACCCCATTGGACCATTCATGGCTCCCCTAGCTCCAACACGTCTAGCGGGACCCATACAGGGTCCAGTTTTCGACACTAGGTGACCACATCCCGACAAAAATGGCCAGTTTTCGACACCGGATGTGCCGCCATCTTGAACATACGTGCCGCCATCTTGGATATGTCACATAATGCACCGGGTCAAAATACTCGCTTCTGATTGGACGAGAGCTCCGTGGCGGATTTGAAATACTCGCTTCTGATTGGACGAGAGCTCCGCATTGCATCTGCGCATGCGCAGAATGATATTCCTACCGCACACCCAACCCATCAGATGCCCCTTCACCTAGGCTTCACTTTGATACCTCACTCGACCCCATTGCACCATTAGGGGCTCCCCTACATCCCAAAACGTCTATGGGCATGCGCAGAATGGTGACAACGCCCGAGCCGCTAGTCCAGTCAGATGCCCCTTCACATAAGCTTCACTTGGATGCCTCACTCGACCCCATCGGACCATTAGTAGCTCCCCTAGCTCCCAAAACGTCTATTTCCATACCCTTGGGCCACCGCACATGCTCAGAATGCTGATAGTTCAACCCCACACCCAGCCCATCAGATGCCCCTTCACATAAGCTTCACTTTGATACCTCACTCGACCCCATTGGACCATTAGGGGCTCCCCTAGCTCCCAACACGGCTATTTTCATACCCTTGGGCCACCGCGCATGCGCAGAATGCCGATAGTTCAGCCCCATATCCAGCCCATCAGATGCCCCTTCACGAATGCTTCACTTTGATACCTCACTCGACCCCATTGGACCATTTTATCTAGGGACTACTTTTTCTCCGCGGAAGCTTTTTCCCGAGACCGAATCACCGCCAAAACCGCGGCCAGACCGCATCACCGCGGATGAATACATCCTGAATACATCCCCTGCAGCAATTGGAACTCTCCTGGATTGGATGCCGCCATCTTGGTCCCACTCCCACAGCCGCCATCTTGGTCCCACCACCCACAGCCGCCATCTTGGTCCCACCTACCACAGCCGCCATCTTATCTTAGTCCCACCTCCCACAGCCGCCATCTTGGTCCCACCACCCACAGCCGCCATCTTGGTCCCACCACCCACAGCCGCCATCTTGGTCCCACCTCCCACAGCCGCCATCTTGGTCCCACCACCCACAGCAGCCATCTTGGTCCCACCTCCCACAGCCGCCATCTTGGCCCCACTCCCACACTTGCACTCAGTGACCTCTCCGCCACAAATCCGCCACAAATGCACTCAGATTCAGGGGTCAATGTGCGCCAATTCACGCTTACACTACTACTGCCGTGTTATATAACATCAACATAGGCTTAATTGGAACTTACAGTTTATACCTTGGTGGATTCAAACTCTAAAAAACATATAGTTACGTTGTCGTTAATTCGTACTTATGCCCGTCCACGTTTATACTCCACTGAATGCATGCATACAGATTATCCGCTCGATGCCGATGGTGCTTATATGAGTAATTCATTATGGTTTTCAACGCCTCTGCATTCATGTACTTATTCAGGCATTGTCGTGCTTGGCGGATATCATCAGAGACGAGACGAGACAAGCTTGAAGTTGGCGGTGACAAATGACCAATTTATTGGATGTTACCAGAACAACTCTTATTCAGATCTCAAAACTGATGATACGAGGTTGATATTCTGCACAGCCAAACTGTGGCCATTATTTTCGTAATGGATAACAGACTTCCGAAGGTTTTCCTGGGAAAACAATGGTAAAGACAGGACACGAGGAGAATGAGACTCCTGTTGAGGCTATCCTGTTGCTAGTCAACGAAGTTTCATCTGGCAAATTCGAGAGGTTAATACAATGGAATCATTATGCATATCAGCTGTACCGGTACCGATCGTTCAACATAGAAAAAAACTAAATCTGATATATACAATATGACGTAAGAACAATAAGATGATGAACTCAATAATAAGTTAATCTATCCATTGATTTAAAATATTTATCTCAAATAAATCTCATAAAAAGGAGTCGATGGTAATGATTTGGATATCGTGTAATATTGCTAAAATCAATGAAATTTTTACAGTACCCGCTTCGATCTTCCCAGTTAGTTGAACGGTTTGGGGTGTTTGCGACCCGAAAATGACTTTTGAGCAGATCTTGGTGGAGGTACAGGTATTGTCTTCTAGAGGATATGAATAGAGTCACCAGCATGACGAATATTACGATCTCGGTGTAAGAAACCTTTAAATTATCGACGACATTATGACGGACGCTAAACATGATTTAAATTTTTTAGACCTGCCCTGAAATGAATTCACCACGATACCGTATCAGTTATTTATAGTGCATATTAACTTGTTAGATTATAACCAGGCCTCCTGTGACATCGGCCAAATATGTCATTCCTTTAAATAAGCCCATCAGTAAATATCAAATTGTATTATTAAGTTGCCGTATATTTATCCCACACGACTGGGCTACTCAATGAAAACGTGCTAAAACGTCATTTTTCTCTGGTGGTAATGTGATCATCGACCTGAAACCAAACACTTTGAAGCAGCTCAACGTACCACCAATGGTTATTGTCGCCGCTCCAATAACTAAAGGAGAGCAAAGACAGATTTCATCATTGGGTTGCCATAATTATCCCACACGATTGAGCTACTCAATGAAAACGTTCAAAAATCATCAACATTAAATCATACACTTTGGATCAGCCATGGTTAACGGATAAAGTTCCGGGGAATGTTCTTGTAATCTATTGTCGCAGCCAGGTTGAGTGGGAACGGTGCGACAGAAACTTTTCCAGTGATGATGAGGCCTGTAATTACGAAGACGCTTATATTATGTAGCTATCATAACTCACTAATACGTGGAAAGGATATGCTTGTTTGAGCTACACAACCAGAAAAGTGATGTTGGCTCAACATCATTTCTTCACTTGGAGATGGAGACGGATAACTTCATCGAGCGGTTTAACGAAACGGTGTTTTCAACGATTTCAACCGCAAAAAATGCACTGAGGCCAGTTCAACACCAAATAAGGTGTTGAGATCTTTATGTTGTAGGCTCTTACTCAACTTGATCTAACACTATTTATTGGTATTGGGGCTGATCAGCAACATAAAGTGGTTTTAAGAAATGGTGTTGACCAAGATCAACACAAATAAGAGGTGTTGAGGACATTATTCTGTAGGCTTACCATAGTTAACCTTCTACGATCCATCGGCCAAAAAATAGTGGATCGCATGAGAATCGAACCGTTTAGCTGCCTCTCTAATTCAATCCATTTCACAAGTTCGCGGCTTATTGATACGATAACAAGATAATAAAGCTCAGTTTAGTTTAATAATAAAGAGGGTATATTTTCCTGAAATATCAGATCAACTGGATGTGGAAACGCTCAGCAGAACCAAAGATATAACATTCTTTGCAAAAAAACACATTGTATTTAGCCTTTCTAATCACCGTGTTATAAAGCAACGTGTGAATTCTCAACTAGAGTACAAGGCAGACACAGACCTTCAATTTGACCAATATCGCTTAGGGATTTGAAGCAAAAAAGATAACAATAACATGGCACTTTGGTAGTGGTGGTGATGGTGGTGGTGGTGGTGATGGTGGTGGTGGTGGTGGTGTTGTTCAGTGTATTGAGCGATGACCTGGCTATGACGTATAGGGACAAATCATGTCCGGTTAGCACAATGTTCGGTTTAACACTCCTGAGCCACTGTTTCAACAAGAAACTCATTTCAGTTATAATTGTTGAATTACTCAGTAACTTTCGGTTGGACGATTTCATTAAAGTTATATCACTGATTCAGAAATAAAGGTTTCGCGGCACTTTACTATGTCCTCAGTGTTAACATTCTGCCAGAGACGACACATCGTTCTGCCAGATACGACACATCGGGGATGACAGGGACGACACCTCGGGGCTGACAGCCAGAAAGACACATCGGGGCTGACAGGGACGACACATCGGGGCTGACAGACGGATCGGGGCATACCAGTAGTGTAACATCCGGGTTGGTGTTGGAATCTATGCAGTAGACGTTAGTACTTCGCGTTATATACCGTTACTGCTGCGAACAGATAGTCTACATGAAGATTCAAGATTCAAGATTTTATTGTACGAACACCAGATATGGCAGAGTACAAGAGTAAATAAAATCAGTACAACAGTAAAATACTGAAATGCAAAACAGAAGCACATGTAATCTATATACATGAACGCGTATATCTGAACGTGAATATAGCTTTGGTAAAGAACAGTCACTAGCTATCATTTCTGTACCATTTCAGGAGTGTTGAACACACTGTATTAATTATTGTTGGACTATCACGGCATGACATTATGAAAATAAATTTATCAGCAGTTGTTAATTTCATGAAAGCCGGATATTCTCTTACCACATACTGAAATAGTACATATCGACTATCTGCAATTTTTTTGCAGGACATTACAAAATGCATTTCATCTTCAACAATATTACATGTATTACATAGCCGTTGTTCGACAGGAGTAATAGGTCTAGTATGCCTTCCGGTCTCAATTGCTAGTCTGTGGTCGCTGAGGCGCAATTTTGAGAAGAACTGTCGAGCTGGAGATTGTCTACACAATGATAGGTACGGTTCAAACTCAGTATTGGATTTGAACAATCTGTAAGTTCTCAACTTACTCCTGGATCCATTTGATTGCGTATGGTCACGAAACGATAGATCAAAACATGAATTCACATATGTATCTAATGATGTTTTAAGTGAGGAATAATGAATGTTATCTATGTCGGTTATATTTAATTTATCGCTTAGGAAATGTTTCAGTTTGTACAGCCAGCCAGTGTTCTTATCAGCTAGTAGCAATTGTTCCTGGAAGGCATGGAAAGTCAGTCTGTTGTGATATTGCCCAATGTAGTTAAAGTATTTCACGGACCTCAGAGCGACATCGTAAAAGAGAGGGGTTAGGCCCAGCTCAGCTCGAACACCCCAATTGTGTGTTCCTCTGTTGACCTGAAACAACCTCTTATGAAATCTATTTTGAACTTTCTCAAATGGTATGGTGTCAATGTTTTTGTACTGCAGGGCGTCAACCCCCCAGACCTCAGAGGCGTACAATAATACAGGTTTAACTAGTGTTTGGTATAAATGGCATCCTGTTTTTATGGGTACGTGTTTATCAGTTAAATTATTAATCAACGAATACGAAGCACGTGATGCTTTCCGACTCAAATGTTCCATATTTTGCCGAAAGTGTCCCGTTCTGGAAAACACAACTCCTAAATACTGGTATTCGTTTGCTTGACTAATGTTAGTAGTACCAATATTCCACTTCTGGTTAGTATTTTGTGGGCCTTTTTTGAAGACAACCAGTTTCGTTTTATCCATATTGACGGACATTTTGTTGTCGTCGCAATAGGCTTGAAGTTTGTCAAGGCAACTCTGCAGTCCTGCCTGCGATTCAGACAGTAACAGGAGGTCATCAGCAAAAAGGAGATGCGATATCATTTGACCATATATGTTAATAGGCATACATCCATCGTCAAAAAGTTGCATGATGTCGTCGACGAAAATGCTAAAAAGTGTCGGTGACAGACAGCAACCCTGTCGGACACCCACTTCACTTCTAAAATTTGAGGATATGACATCATTAAATTTTAATCGATATGATAAGTCACTGTATAGTGTTGAAATGAGTCGAAATATTTTACCAGTAATCCATTTCTTTTTTAATTTAGTAAATAAGAGACTTCTGTCAACGGAGTCGAATAGCTGTTCGCAAGGTGAATATGTGGTCTGTCGAGCGATAACCGGGTCTAAAACCAGTTTGATTTGGACTTATTTGACCAGTATCTTCTATATGTTCAGAAATACGTTTGTTCAATATCTTGGTGAAAAGTTTATCTAATGCGTTGCCAATGGCAATGCCCCTGTAATTTTCAGGGTTGGATCGATCTCCTTTTTTGTGTAATGGAATAATGGTAGAAGAACGCCACTGGGTAGGAAAGTAACCAGTGTCCAAAATGATATTAAAAAGACGCACAGTGTGATCAATGGCACTAGGTAGTACACTTTTCAGCAGCTCATTACTTACTTCATCCTCACCGGGGCATTTATTATTACCTAGTTCAGCAAGAGAATTTTGAATTTCGATGGCTGTAATTGGCGTGTTTAGATTGTTATCATATTCCGCGGACGGATTATCTGGGAGATTAGCGTTCATCGTGTTCTCTTGTGGTTTGCCTAGAAGCTGGGTAAAATGGCTAGCGATTGCTTGATTGTCAATCGGTATCCTGTCTATTTGTTTTTGCGTTCCGCCGAGTTCTTTTAAGAGTTTCCAGTAGTAAGATGCATCACGTTCTTTAGCATCTTGTAGTTCATCTATTAGGCTACTATAGTACTGTGACTTGGTTCTACGCACTAAGTTTTTGTATTTTTTTTTTAGTTTTAAGATATGACATTCTATGATCGTCAGTCTGTTTATCATTATACAGTTTGTAAACACCTTTCATTTTATATTTAGCCGACTTACAGCTGCCGTTATACCATTTGTTCTTTTTAGTGGCTTTGTTAATTTTGACCTGTGTTGTTGCCTTGGCATTAAGCAATTGAATTATATCAGTAAAATCGTGTAAGCACTGATTAGCTCCAGCATCTGTAAGAGCATACGGTAGCATGATAAAGTTGTTAAGTAGATGTTTTATCTCCTCGCTTCGAAGTTCATGTTGAATTTTATCTGGACCGTTTTTGTTCCATTTACGTTTGAGTTTGATTTTGTTAAATGTGATGTTAGTTGTGGATGTAAGCTTGTTAACGGGCATTATCTTGAGCTTTGATAGACAAAATAGTTGGCAATGGTCGGACAGATACAACAAAGGGCATACATGGAAGTATTTTATGTAAGACAGGAACAGTTCCGAGACTATCACGTAGTCATTTGTGCTTCTTCCCTGCCCAGTATGACAAGTAAACTTTCCCAGTTCATCTCCGACTGTTCTGCCATTTAATATTATGAGTTTGTTGTTAGTAAGGAGTTCGATAAGTTTTCGGCCAAATGTATTTAATATTGGATCTTGCGATTTACGCATTCTATGTACATAGTTATAGGTGTCCTCGGGTAGGTCTGGGAGGTGTTGGGAACCTTGTGAAGAAATTAACTCGCTTCGAGTTCCGGTTCTAGAGTTAAAGTCGCCACCCAGCATAATGTGGCCCTTAGTGCCATATTTACATAGTATAGCATCCAGTTCCTCAAAAGGATCAGGACCAGTGTAATGTTTCCAGTATGGAGAGTTGTCAGGTCGGAAATAAACAATACCTATATACAAATCGTGCTCAGTGTTAATACAGTTTGATTCGATTCTCACCCATATCATAAGATCAGAAACATGAACAACATGAACATCAAGAGAACTTTTATACAAAATACCAATACCACCCCTTGGTCTCCGGTCAGAAATACGAGGTGTATTAAAATTCTTAAATTTATAACCAGGAATGTCAACATTAAAATTAGAATGCTGCCACGTTTCTGTGAGACCAATGAAACTAAATCTTCTAACAGCATCATGATAATCACGGTCAGAGCACTTATCTTCATCAAGACCCTGTACATTCCAGAAGGAACAACTAAACCACTCCATTCTAATATGTATGCAACTAAAATGTCCTGTCGTAGGCTATCCTACTACCCAAGTTATTCTCATATAACAATTAGAATTGAATCAACCCGTAGAAAGAAATATATATATATATATTAACCTCATTCAGATTGCACCAAAATATTTCACAGTTTTACTGCCTGCACAGGTTTATCAATTATTGAACCTAATATTATTGTTCAGTAAAGCAGAAGTGCCATATACATTCTAGGTGCATATGATTATGCATTTCATTCAATTGATGAAAGTATAGGCTGACTAGTGATCCACATTTGTACTAGAATATGGGTACATCAGTCAATCAAGTACTCAGTGTATGGCATACAAAGTTAATAAACGCATTATTCTGAAATATAGAATTATCTACTATTGTTACTATATTCATTACAAATCATCCATATTAGATTAATGAATATGTTGAAGTAATGATTCTCACTTTGTACAAAAACTTTGTACCTCAACCAATAAGAGAAATTATTAGAGCATGGCAGGGAGGCACTGAACTATTTGTTGGACAATATGACGAGTGTCCCCCGAGGAGCTGGACTCTTTTCTCGAGTTGGATGTTGTCGTGCTAGTTTGAGGATCATCATGTTTGAAAGTTGCACGAGCATCAGGATGTTGTGAACCAGTTACAAGGTTCGAAACAGGCCACTCACTGGGTCGATCCTCAGGATAGTGTGAACCAGTTGCAGGGATCAAGGTGGGCCATTCACTTAGTTGTAGATTAGTAGTCCCTGGAGAGTGGTAACTCACTGACTGGCTGTATAATGGCCTGCTACTGAAGGATGGTGGCCGCATTTGCTGTGAGGGTGTGTAGACGCTGTAGTCGTTAGTCGAAGGAGAAGTTGGACTTTGGTAGCGTTGGTAGTAGTAGGGAGCGGTGAAATGGAGTCAACTTGACCTTTGACCTCAGAAATTTGCATATGACGTCACTTCCGGTTGGGGTGAATGAGGCGTGACCTTTGGACATGTCTAGATTTGTTTGTGTTTGTCTGGTGTTTTTCCCTCATTTTGGAGCCGCCATTTTGGATCTGCCATAGAAAAACGTATAAAAGGAGGTGATTTTTAGTGGTTTGGTGTATTCATTGCACTACCCCACGGAGCTCTCTGACTTACCTGCCTGCTTGACCAGCCTGCCAGCCTGCCTGCCTGCCTACCAGCTTGTTCTGACGAGAGGAGGAGGAGGAGAGAAGCATGAGACGTGGAGAAGATTTTCCATTGGACCCAGCAGCACCTCCGGTTGAAGTCTTACCCCAAGACGAGCGTGTGAGTGACATTTATCGACGTCACTGGGCTACCATACGCCATTGTTTTCACCGTAACCGTCGTCTATTGGACTTGTATAACTATCGACTGCTGGACCTCACGTATCTGTCTACCTATGCCGAGAACATTTTCACAGACCAGGAGACAGCGTTCAAGTTGAATATGACATTCGGTTACATTTTACGGCACAAGGAGACGGACCAGGTGCGGTATTATTATCCCAGTAATAATACCTATGTGTTTGACCAGCCGTTCACGGTGACGGATGCCATTTCTCTGGAGCCACTCATCGACCAACTGACTACGTTGGACCCATTGGAATGGGCCCGTTTGCAACGCCCCAATACCAAATGGCTTGTGGAAATGGTGACCAACGTCACATTTTTCGTCACGAAAATGAGAGATCATCCTATCGGTGCTCCTGTACTACTACCACCTTGGCTGCTTCATCGGCCCGGACTGTATGCATTAACGGGAGGG
>JAVTVY010025370.1:0-11465 GCA_036873755.1 Hanleya hanleyi
GGGAAATCCAAGATGGCTGCCTTGTGGCCATATTGGATTTTCGATTCGGACTGAAGAAGGTATCTTGCACAACTAGACCCTAAGGGTAACCTGTATACCAAATTTGAGGAAGATCCATGCAGTAGTTCCTCAGAAATCGCGATAACAAGGTTTCATTGGGAAATCCAAGATGGCTGCCTGGTGGCCATGTTGGATTTTCGAATCGGATCAGAAAAGGTATCTTGCACAACTAGGCACCAAGGGGAACCTGTGTACCAAATTTGCGGAAGATCCATGAAGTAGATCCTAAGAAATCGCGATAACAAGGTTTCATAGGGAAATCCAAGGTGGCTGCCTTGTGGCCGTATTGGATTTTCGATTCGGACCGAAAAATGTATCTTGCACAACTAGACCCTAAGGGGAACCTGTGTACCAAATTTGAGAAAGATGCATGAAGTACTTCTCGAGAAATGAAGATAACAAGGTTTCATGGGGAAATCCAAGATGGCTGCCTGGTGGCCACATTGGATTTTCGAATTGGACCAGAATAGGTATCCTGCACAACTAGACCCCAAGGATAACCTGCGAACCAAATTTGAGAAATATCCTTGCAGTACTTCCTGAGAAATGACGATAACAATGTTTCATGGGGAAATTCAAGATGGCTGCCTGATGGCCATATTGGGTTTTCGAATCGGACCTGAAATCGTATCTTGCAGACCTAGACGCCAAGGGGAACCTGTGTACCAAATTTGAGAAAGATCCATGAAGTAGTTCCTGAGAAATCGCGATAAGTTTTCATGGGGAAATCGAAGATGGCTGACTTGTGGCCATATTGGATTTTCGAATCGGACCAGAAAAGGTATTTTGCACAACTAGACCCCGAGGGGAACCCGTGTACCAAATTTGAGGAAGATCCATGCAATAGTTCCCGAGAAATCACGATAACAAGGTTTCATGGGGAAATCCAAGATGGCTGCCTTGTGGCCATATTGGATTTTCGATTCGAACTGAAGAAGGTATCTTGCACAACTAGACCCTAAGGGTAACCTGTATACCAAATTTGAGGAAGATCCATGCAGTAGTTCCTCAGAAATCGCGATAACAAGGTTTCATTGGGGAATCCAAGATGGCTGCCTGGTGGCCATGTTGGATTTTCGAATCGGACCAGAAAAGGTATCTTGCACAATTAGACCCCAAGGGGAACCTGTGTACCAAATTTGAGAAAGATGCATGAAGTACTTCCGAGAAATGACGATAACAAGGTTTCACGGGGAAATCCAAAATGGCTGCCTGGTGGCCATATTGGATTTTCGAATTGGACCAGAATAGGTATCCTGCACAACTAGACCCCATGGATAACCTGTGCATCAAATTTGAGAAATATCCTTGCAGTACTTCCTGAGAAATGACGATAACAATGTTTCATGGGGAAATTCAAGATGGCTGCCTGGTGGCCATATTGGGTTTTCGAATCGGACCTGAAATGGTATCTTGCACAACTAGACCCCAAGGGGAACCTGTGTACCAAATTTGAGAAAGATCCATGAAGTAGTTCCTGAGAAATCGCGATAAGTTTTCATGGGAAAATCGAAGATGGCTGCCTTGTGGCCATATTGGATTTTCGAATCGGACCAGAAAAGGTATTTTGCACAACTAGACCCCGAGAGGAACCCGTGTACCAAATTTGAGGAAGATCCATGCAATAGTTCCCGAGAAATCACGTTAACAAGGTTTCATGGGGAAACCCAAGATGGCTGCCTTGTGGCCATATTGGATTTTCGATTCGAACTGAAGAAGGTATCTTGCACAACTAGACCCTAAGGGTAACCTGTATACCAAATTTGAGGAAGATCCATGCAGTAGTTCCTCAGAAATCGCGATAACAAGGTTTCCTTGGGAAATCCAAGGTGGCTGCCTGGTGGCCATGTTGGATTTTCGAATCGGACCAGAAAAGGTATCTTGCACAATTAGACCCCGAGGGGAACCCGTGTACCAAATTTGAGGAAGATCCTTCTAATAGTTCCCGAGAAATCACGATAACAAGGTTTCATGGGAAATCCAAGATGGCTGCCTTGTGGCCATATTGGATTTTCGATTCGGACTGAAGAAAGTATCTCGCACAACTAGACCCTAAGGGTAACCTGTGTACCAAATTTGAGGAAGATCCATGCAGTAGTTCCTCAGAAATCGCGATAACAAGGTTTCATGGGGAAATCCAAGATGGCTGCCTGGTGGCCATATTGGATTTTCGAATCGGAGTGAAGAAGGTATCTTGCACAACTAGACCCCAAGGGGAACCTGTGTACCAAATTTGAGAAAGATCCATGTGGTGGTTTCTGAGAAATTTCTGAGAAAAAATGTTTCGCCATTTAGAGTTTCTTAATTTGAATATTAATATACTTCCATGTACTGGTACTGCCTACGTCAGCTCTGACTGCGGAAAACTGTATATTTTCCCGATCTTCATCTTCTTCCTTTCACTTTCGTTTTTCATTTCTTTAGCTGCTTAATGCAATAAGGCTGGGCAAATGCCAAAATCACTGTGGGTGAAAAATCAGAAAATCATTGAAAATGGTAATTTATGTGAATCGGTGTAGAAGACGATAGCGAAGGCTAAACAATCGGGAAATCATTGAAAATCCGGATAGGTACCGTACCAACATTGGAGTCAGTAGTCAAAGGTCCAGGTCAGCTGCGGCCTCAAATCTAGAAATTGATGAAAACCTTCACTCACACCTTAAATTCACAGTTAAATATACTGGCAAAAACGATGCCAGTATATTCAAGTGTAAAATTACGTTGCACCGTATTTTACAATTATCATATTTTTCACATGTTTTAAACTATCGAATGTTGCACCGTATTTTAAAATTACCGTAAGTTAACAGGCAATCAACTGTAAATTAGGTTGCACTGTAATTTTCAATTACCGTTGTTTTAACATCTTTTACACTGTATAATAATGTGGTATCGTTGTCTACAATTTCGTTTCCGTGGAAAAGTAGGTCACTGAAAGGCCGAAATGAACATTCCTCGTCCGCGTATTTCAGCGGTCACCACAAGTTTCGTAAATAATCATGAAGAAATCTGTGTACCGGGATCTCCACGTCAGATAAAACTAAAATTAAAGTTAGCCGCCGCAACCCCCCCCCAATTCAATGCGTGTTTTGATAATGCTCTGAATTTTGACAACGCATGCAGGTGTCGGATGTTCCCTGCAACTGACCGTTTCGTGTGCAAAGACATCAACCCCATTTCAGGGAAACAGGAATTTTATGTTATGTTTCTGCGCAGTTTACTCATTCCAGTTGATGTCAACTGAAATGGCACAGCTTAGTTTACAAATCAATGTGTTTACAATTAAATATACTGTAAACTTCAACATACATATACTTTGAAATAGCGGTAATTTATAACAGTGTTCTCCTTGCTATCACACCAGTTTGAGGGTGTAGATTGTTGAATACTCAACTTTAAGACAAACAGGAAACTCATTATGATCTAAAGGTCAAAAGGAGAGAGGCGATGTGTTGGATACCACGATTGAGGTCAAAATGTCAAACTTCAAGGTCAATGTCCGCCAACAAATCATTGAAACATGAAACATAAGAATAATTGATACGGTTTATTTCAGAATCTATTTCCAACCCAAAGCGTCAATTAGGATAAATTAGAAAATGATGAACTATGTGACCGCCAGATAGAAAAAAAAACGGCCGGCAAGCCAGGGAATATTTATAGAATGCAAGTCGGTATTCAGAAGAAATGCCTGTGAGACCCGACGACGACCAAACGATTCATTCTCTGCCATGTTTACAAGTCACAAAGCTACAATCACAATGATTTGTACAGAAGGCAATCCTCGGGGACGAAACGTCCACCATCAGCCTAATCATCATATATACCGGCATTTAAGAAACAAAATAGACTACCACCTACCAGTCCCAACTTATGTTTTCTATTTTAGACGGGCTTATAAGCTCATTAACACGTTCAAATGCATTTTCGGCCTCTATGAACGTATCCGCCCGCCTGTAATAGAGAAGTAGGTACCGGTATATGAATTTATTATTTCCGTGAATCTGGTAGGATGGTTTTAGAACTGACTGTTATGTGTTGCACTGTGCATGAACTATCTTTACTATTGATATATCAAATATACGTGTGGCAATATATTTTCTGTGGTATGCCAAACTAAAATTACTCTATCATATGCTTAATCATCCTCGCGAGCCAGTATATTAATCGATAGGTTACGATCGGTACTGCGAGGATTTAGGGATTACCTGGACTTGTGCAGATGATACTTAATATGCGCCAGAGACATTGAACGATAAGTATAATTATAGGTTATTGGATTATATGGTTCTGTATGGACGAGTCCTAGGCGCCCAGGGAAGGGACGAGCTTGCGAGTCCCTTCCCGGCGCCCAGGACGAGTCCATACAGAACCATATAATCCAATAACATATTTATTATACACTTACTGAACACAAATAAACGAAATAAAAAAATAAAGCTAAAAAACAATGAATTTTAGCAAAAAACAGACAAAACTCTTTATTTACGCGCACAATTAGTAGTGCTGCGGCTTTGGGCGCAATGATACTTAGTGATGCGGCTGACCTAGTTAACGCACGTGCGCGCTGTTTCAAACAGATTCAGCCGTCTACAGTACCAAGATATTATTTACAGTTCAACATGATAAAACAACGAGGTAGCTATTGGAAGTTAAATGTGCAATTATTGAATTACAAGCGTCTAGTCCGTCATTCATAATCCAGCCGTCGTCCATTAGAGAATATCCGCGTCCATAATCCAAAGACCTATTCCATTTTCCACATAACAGTGTTAGCACCAAATTCAAAAAGACAATCATAGTATACATAAACATAGGCTTGTTTCCTGCAAGAGAGAAGCGGTCAACAGTTTTCAATGATGCCGGCAAGACATCATGATGTTCCAAAAATATCAAATCCGTATCGCTGATCAGTATTCTTAATCCATAATATTCGTTATAGAGTCGTCATCTAAAAAAAAGATGTATCTCAGTCACGCTTTGATTGTGACTGTTCATATGAGTACCATGAGGATCTTGAAGTAAAAGTAACAGGACTGTTCCGCTAAAAAGACTGCTATAATTTCGAGAAGAAGTTGTTGTAAGAGAAGTGGAACTCTATTGAGAGACTGACTGGGTTTGTGGCATTTGAGAAGGAGAATGTGATGGCGGGATTGTTACATTTTCATTACAAACGGACTGAACGTGAACTGGATTTTCTGCGACTTGAGACTGGGACTGAGAGCGGGAATTACCCTGAAGAATTTGTGACAGCTGTTTTTGCTCAGAATGGTCAAGTTTATTGTCGTATTCTTGGATACTTGCGAGTGATTTATGACCAGTGATTTGCATCACTTTATGAGGAGCAACGCCAGATTTTACCAGAGTTTGAACCGTGGTTTTCCTGACTGAGTGGTTCGTGATACGACCAGACAACCCCGCTGCTTTAGCTGCATTTTTCATTAACTCTCCCAAGCGATGTTCCCCCATTGGAGTGGGGTAATACCAGATTTGGGATTCTGGACCAAGCCGTTTCTCTGGTGTGGGTGTGAGATAGAAGGGGCTATCAGCTGTTTTTCTGCATTCTGGTCTGGCCGTAGAGTACAGCTTGAAGAAGGCCACGGGGTTGTGCGAGTCATCACAGCCGGTCGGGGCGTACAGGCGAGGTGGTGTCAGGCGAGAATCATCGCGGTGGCTGCTGTCCCGAGTCTTGCTGTCTCGCTCGGCCCATTCCAAAAACTCTGCTCCGTCAACGTTCTGACCAAGTGTGATGTCACCAAAACGGAGTTTTCTATGTTCATCACGTCCTCTAAAGCCAAATATTTTACCAAAAAAATAAAAAAGGGAAAATTGAAGACTCTGTGGAGAAGATGATCCGAGCTGCTTAGCTTCAAACAGCCTAGTTTCCTCTTCAGAAGAAAGTGACTGAGCTGCGTTGGACTTCCGACCCTTGCCACTTGAGGGCCTCATTTGATTTGTGGAACTCACTGGAGCGAAGGGATACGGCATAGCCAGTGTCCTTGAGATGTCTGAATGAAAACAAAATCACGGTAAGAGATTTTTTCTTTCTAATCTATTTAATTTTAATCTAGTTTGAGTTTAAAGTTTAATTTTATTGCGAGATGTATATGACCTGGCTGATAAAAGCAGTCCAGTTTGTAACTAAACTATTGTGGATATAAGCTCGTTGGCTGTTTTTTATATTTTTATTTTATTTTGAATGAATGCGCACGGCCGTAGTTACCTCTCAACGCTGTTCTTTATAGCTTCAAGGGAACACGGCTCGTACTCGCTGCCATCTTTTTTCCTAATTCCAATGAACATTTCCGCTAGATATTCATTTAGATGGGGAGGGCTTATATTTTCAATCAACCGTGGTTCCTGTCGATTTTCCCACAGCCATCTCTGAACATTTTTGACGTCGCGATTTGTGCTTGTAACTGTGTTCTTCTTCTTTTGTGAATCAATAAAAGCAGACACGTCTGTTACTAATGCGTCTCTACTAGTACTTGGAACTGGTTCAAGACTTTCTAAAGCTCCACTTAACTCTGTGTCAAATAGTGGCTCACACAGTTCTAAAAATTCAGCATCTGTCATCAAATCATCAAAATCGTCAGCTGTGACGGTAGCCATGTTTGCTGTCGTCTGCTTGTTTACAAACAAAAAGTAGTCCGGCGTGTGTGTGTGACGTCAGTGACGTCAGAAAAATCTGTATCCAATATGAGAAAAAATATTGGACAGTTGTCGTTTAAACATAATATAGTAGGGAGTGGACAGTTAGGTGTATAATAAGTATTGTTATTGTATCCATATGGCGTGTCTACAAATGTGAGCAAATTGCGACTGACGAACAGTGTTGCTGCATGTATGTGGTGGTTATATGTCTCTAATCGCTGTTTTATAATGGCTAGACATAATCGAGAAAGTATGACCAATATTTTGTCACATTTTTGTCTAGTATATTGCAAAATATTCAATCTTCGCCAGATCAAATACCCCAATCTATAGCATAAACAAAGTATATAACAAAGTTCCAAAATCCATCTTGGCTTTCATATTCCAAAGATGTTGTCGAACGTCCATTTAGAGAATTACTGTGTAACGAAGCCTTGTAAACAAAAAATAATCTTCTGGTAAACTGCAGGGATCAAAATAAACATTGCAGATGGTTGCAATTCGCCAAAGTAACCATATTTGTTTAAGGCATTTCACTCATTTTAAAGACCATGCTTGAAAATGCTTGATTGTATCGATATTTGTCACGTCACTGTTATAGAAAAAGAGAGAGAATACTTAAATAGTTCTCTAAAATGGTTACCGAGTAGCCAAAGTTATAACGTGAAAACTGAAATCTATTCTTAGTGTTTTTGAATGGCATTGAACACTTTCTACACATTGCAACAAGAAATGGTGCTGTAAAACAGGTCGGAAATTTATAAAAGCAAAATAGCATCTGTGGCAAAATTCGGGGCTTTATCAGACCACTGTATCTCATCGACTTGTTTTTGGTTCACAGATTGTCTAATCTTCTAATTTCGTGCGCTGGAAACTCCGGATCTGAGCCCTTAGGTCAAAGATTAGTTAATAGGCAGCCAAGTTGTGTATTCTCGAGTCACGAATTGTCAGATCTTTGCTCATAATAAATCAACAGTGAAATCAAAACGTGCAGGTTTTTCGAAACACTAGCTACACATACTTGGAGTTCTGCTGAAAAAAACTCTGAGCGTTGGCCGTTTTATCGCATCAGCTAAAATCCCAAGTCGAGTCGAGGCGAACCGACGGACGGCTTCATAACAAAAAGTGCGTCCGGACTGGCGAAGTTAAGGACCGTCCCTGGCTTTGACTACCTATGATTCCCATGAAATAATGTTTGTCTCAAGGTGAACTAACGGACACCCCAATTTATGACGTACTCGGTCATTGGTACTCAGGATTGTTCAGATTCTGAGTTCAGTCTACAACGCCGCTCATAATTTCTCGAAACGAAACGTACCACGATTTGCAAATGTTAGCATATGTATGGGAAAGTTTTGGGGATGGTCCACCTGAACGAGTTTCTTCCTTAATGACCATCCAAGCGTGTTAATATTCTCATCGTTATATTTTTACATCAGCATGACGTGCAGCCACCAGTGATCATAACTGTTATGTGACTTTCTCCAGCTGTTACTTGGGTCCACTATCCCTTTATCTGTTGCTCAGCCAGGCTTATATTTTCCGAATAACATAAAAATACATCGTTATGAATAAACGTCTAATATAATCAATGTATCCACATTTTCTTTGCTCGAGTCGGAGATTGTCTGTCCAACACGATCCATCAAGACATCCGTCTCGTGTGTACACCATCTGCAGCTGTTATAAGAAATAGAAAATCACCCATCTGCTTACTTATTCTGGCATGTAAGTCTCTATGACATACTCTGCGAAAACATTATTTACGGTAAAAATTATTTACCCTGACAAAAAGAGCATCCGGACTGGCGCAGTTAAGGACTATAATGTTACTAATTTAACTTAGCATTTAGTGAAATTAACTAAGTTCATTTTGTTCAGTTCTAGATTTAAGCGATCATACATGAATTTGAAAACTCCAATTTTGCTTCGATTGTTTCGCATTCGACGCAAACGTGTTGGTTTCCAATATTTCCTTCATTTTGGAAAGCAGATGGTACACCGCCCTAATGAGACAATACATTATCTGAATCACTTTCATTTTCATCACGGTAGGATTGTGCATGCACGTCCACCAGGTCTAACGCCATGTTTAGTTCTATAATAAGATTCATTGGGGTTCCGCTGGCCGCGGTGCATTCTGGGATTGAAGAAAGATAAACAAACCGATCACGTGGTTCCCCAAGCCTGCAGAAGCATGGAAGCATAGGCTGACAGTGGAAGATTTTAGGAGTTGTAAAGGCCCTCCAACTGCGCGATTTTTTGCCTCAAATGGGTTTGATGTAATCGTCAAAAATAAAATATAAACTTGTTATCCCTGTTTAGTCGCACATAAGGAAAAAAACACAGTTATTCTGACTGGCAAGGCTGTAATATGGTGTTCTATTTGGGCCAAGTTTGCATCGCGTGGCGACTTTTAGAAACTCGCCACTCGCCACGCGCCGTGGACCTCTCCGGCGCGCGGCGACTGGCGACTTTCTGCTATCTCTTAACCTGCAAAAACTCGCCAGTCGCCACCCGCCGTAAAACACGGCGAGTTTCGCTCTATCTTTTAACCTGGAAAAACTCGCCGCGCGCCACTCGCCGGATGAACCACGGCGCACGGCGACTGGCGACTTTTGACTGTAGTGAAACTCGCCACTCGCCACGCGCCGTGGACCTCTCCGGCGCGCGGCGACTGGCGACTATCTGCTATCTCTTAACCTGCAAAAACTCGCCAGTCGCCACCCGCCGTAAAACACGGCGAGTTTCGCTCTATCTCTTAACCTGGAAAAACTCGCCGCGCGCCACTCGCCGGATGAACCACGGTGCGCGGCGACTGGCGACTTTTGACTTCTGGAATTCTCAGAACTTTTTGTCAAGTGCGCATGCCCGGGGAGCATCAATTATCGGAATATTTTGTTCGAAACATGCTGTCATTTAATTTAATTTTAAATCTCTTCCTCGTGCATAAATATACATAATTTCTAATGAATGAACTCTCCAGCTACATCTGATGCTATGTGACTAATTTTGAAGATGTAAGCTATCTGTAATAATTAATATAGTTGTTTTTTGAAACAAGTTCTTTTTAATGCAATACGCATATAGGGCAATCTAATTTTGTCAAATGTGCAGATATTTTTTTATTAAAATACTCGTTATCCGTTTCTGTGCAGAACTTGCATACTCTCGTTATTATCTGCTGGTATATTTTAAAAATTTAACACCAAGACAACATTTTCAATCGTTTTTTCATTCGTTTTATATAAGTGCCTATATATATTTATAAAACAGCATATCGTTTTCAATTCAGGATGAATCGCTTTGAAATTGTTCCTTATTTAAGATACAATAAAGCAGTCGACGCGGGAATTTTGTTTTATAAGATAAAAGCAACGTCAACTAATATGCTGTATAAAATATTAAGAAAGCGAATAGAGCGTCATCGTCATACTGATTAAAAAAGTAAGAAAAAATGCTAACATTTTCTCTGGATGTTTGAATTTCTCTCTTCGTAAGTTTTATGTGAAAAACGAGCGATATATTTGTATAAGATATCCTTTATTGCTGTTTTAATCCATAGAGCGGTTCTTTGTTGGGTTGATATTTCCTGTATCACAAACCCTACAAACTATCAAGACTCTATTTTTAAAGATGAAAAGACGTATTTCTTTCAACAGTTTCCACATTTTTTTTACTTCCTCAAATTCTATGAGATCGCGACTGTGATTTATGATATTGCAACTGCATAATTGATGCTCCTCGGGCATGCGCACTTGAGAAAAAGCCCTGAGAATTCCAGAAGTCAAAAGTCGCCAGTCGCCGCGCGCCGTGGTTTGTCCGGCGAGTGGCGCGCGGCGAGTTTTTCCAGGTTAAGAGATAGAGCGAAACTCGCCGTGTTTTACGGCGCGTGGCGACTGGCGAGGTTTTGCAGGTTAAGAGATAGCAGAAAGTCGCCAGTCGCCGCGCGCCGGAGATGTTCACGGCGCGTGGCGAGTGGCGAGTTTCACTACAATCAAAAGTCGCCAGTCGCCGTGCGCCGTGGTTCATCCGGCGAGTGGCGCGCGGCGAGTTTTCCCAGGTTAAGAGATAGAGCGAAACTCGCCGTGTTTTACGGCGGGTGGCGACTGGCGAGTTTTTGCAGGTTAAGAGATACCAGAAAGTCGCCAGTCGCCGCGCGCCGGAGAGGTCCACGGCGCGTGGCGAGTGGCGAGTTTCTAAAAGTCGCCACGCGACGCAAACTTGGCCCAAATAGAACACCATACTGTAAACTTGCGCCACATTTCTTGGTCGCTGTGCGTGGTCCCGCGTCGAGGCTCACAACGGGTGGGACCCGCAAAACGCGTAGTCAACATACTTGATTGAATTCACTCACGTACTCAAGCGGACCCTCTCATTAATTTAAGCCAAGCAGGTGATCAGAGTTATTGTTCTCTTTTTTAAAGCTCTTTTCCCCAACACCTGACTTCACTACGCAAACGGAACGAGTTCTGACAGGCAAATCACAGAGCATGTTGAACCTCTTTGAATGTTTGCGACCGTTTGGCATTTTCTGCGGGTGAATTTTATATGCTAGCGTGTTGTTTTGGGCTTCTCTTTTTTCGCGAATACCTGTATTTATTTTCTCTGTCACCAAAAAACCCACTTTGCCGAAAAAAATTCAGAAACGGCAGAAAACAGTGCCAGCCAGCTATGTTGTCATATACAAACGTTTGACCACGTGGCTTTGTTTTTCTTTTCTAAGACCCGGATGTGACATGCGCACTTGA
>JAVTVY010025371.1:0-111018 GCA_036873755.1 Hanleya hanleyi
TCCCGACAGTCCGGCAGCCTATAGTGCATTGTCGTCTCTCTATCGAGCGGCCAAACCCCAGGGGATACAACGTGCCCAAGTCCGAGATTGGTTAAGAAGACAAGACACCTATACCTTACATCGATCTGTCCGTCGCCATTTTCTACGGAACCGGGTCATCGTGGGAGGAATAGATGCCCAGTGGCAAGCGGATTTGGTCGATATGAGCGCCTTTGCCAAACACAGCGATGGGAATCGGTATATCTTGACGTGCATCGATATCCTATCGAAGTATGCGTGGGTGGTACCCATCCGGACGAAAACGGGGGGCGAATCTCATAGCGGCGTTCAAAGACATCTTCAAGACCGGGCGCAAACCTTTGTATTTGCAAACCGACGAAGGCACGGAATTCCTCAACAGACCGTTCCAACAGTTTCTGAAAGCCCAGAAGGTGTTTTTCTTCCATACGTACGAGACCAAGGCTTCAGTGGTGGAAAGGTTCAACAGGACATTCAAAGGCCGCATGTATAAATATTTCACCTATAAGAATACAAGGCGGTACATCGATGTTCTCCCGAAACTTGTGAGTGGTTACAATCGAGCCTATCATCGAAGTATAGAGAGAGCCCCCATTACCAATGAAGCCCAAGTACGGCGTGTCTTGTACCTCAGGCAATCGCAGCGATCGACGAAGGAGGTGTACAAGGTCAGGGACCCTGTACGGATCAGTAAAATCAAAGTCAAAGTTCAATTTGAGAAAAGTTACTTGCCCAACTGGAGCGATGAGCACTTCCTGATTAAACGGCGCCTACCCCGACAGCAGCGAGTCTGTGAACTGGAAGATCTTCAAGGGGAACCGTTGCTAGGGACGTTTTACGAGACGGAATTACAGCCTGTCGTAAAAACACAGCAAGACTACTACACGGTGGAGAAGATTTTGAAAACGGAACGTCGACGTGGCAAACTGTTTCATTTCGTCAAATGGCAAGGCTGGCCCAGTTCCTTCAATTCCTGGGTCGCTGCCAACCAGGTGAAACGACTATAAAGCCAGACACCACTGCCGTCATCCTTCATTCCACGTCTGACCACAGTGCTATGGACAAACAGCAGCTGCCACTGAACACAGCGTCTCCCAAAACGCGCAAAGCGCAAGTGGGCTTTGTGGTGATATTGCTAACCCTGCTGAGTGTGTTGTACGGAGGTGTGTTTTACGACGTAGCCTATGTCAGCACGTTACTTAACCAACTGAGAACACCAGCCACCAGTGAAACCGGTCTACAGATAGCACCAGTCAACCCCGTATCGAGCACAGTCACCACCACACCCCGTGTACAAGCCACGTCGAGCTCCACACCAAGCTCCACACCTACACCAAGAACACCCACTTCGTCTGAAAACCCACCGGATTTCACCCCTCACAGTGAACAGACAACGACGACCGACGTTGTACCCACCACCATCATCCCTCACAGTGAACAGACAACGACGACCGACGTTGTACCCACCACCACCACTCCAGTTCACTCGTACGAAATTTACAAGAGCGGGTTACCACGACAACGGATACACCTCGAACCATGAACCCTCGGTGGCAGCATCCCTGCACTTGCGTCATCGCTGGACCGACGGGTTCCGGCAAAACGCACTTCGTCAGGAAGCTCCTTCAACACGCCGACAGTATGATCACCCCACCCATTGCCCGAGTCGTGTGGTGTTACGGAGAATAGCAGGCAGCGTATGCAGCAATGCCCCACATCACGTTCGTGGAAGGCCTACACAACCTGGCCGATTTGGAACCCGACACCTTGGTGGTTCTGGATGATCTCATGGCGGAGACGGATGCGCGGGTCACCCAACTCTTTACCAAAGGCAGCCACCATCGACGGCTCAGCATCATCTACATTGTGCAGAATCTGTTCAGTAAAAACAAAGAACATCGGAACATCAGCTTAAATGCCACTACCTGGTGGTCTTCAAAAACCCGAGAGATACCACTCAACTGCTGCACCTGGCGAGACAGATGTATCCCCGCACACCGTTTGCGTTGGAAGCCTTTAAAGATGCCACAACCCCTCAGCACGGGTATATGCTCTTCGACCTCAAGCAAGCCACCCCCGACCACCTTCGACTACGGACCGGCATCTTTCCCGGAGAGACCCACCACGTGTACATGCAAAAATAATGTAAACACACCCACAGTGGCGCCCCCAGCTGGGGTGTGTGTGTTTGATGATGGGGATAATAAAAAGAATTAATACCACAGCATGGTTGACTTTGTCTCTGTTCTCTGAAGTGGATAAAAAGGGCAGAGTTGTGGGTTCTGGCATTAGTTGTACACGATGTCTGCGCGAGTACGGAAGCACGCTCCCACGCTCCGTGTATTGAAGACGGCCCCACCCGAGTTGGTCCGAACCATTGTACGCTGTGCGGACCCTGACCTTGTACGCTGTCTGTGCGAGATCGGGTACAACCTGTTAAAAGGCAACGTACCACTGACTCCGGCTCAGAAGACCAAGTTGGCCAACCATAAGACAGGTCTCCGAACCTTAGTCCAGAAGCGGGTCTCTCAAACACAAAAGAAAAAGGTGTTACAGAAAGGCGGCTTTCTCGGGGCCATCTTAGCACCGTTGGCCGCTTCTGTGCTGGGTCCAGTATTGGGTGGACTCTTCGGCCGACAATGAACCACACGAAAAAAATGGTCCTCGTCGAACCACGGTTCCTTCAAAACCTCCAATCGCCCTACCCTGTCCCACCTACGGTGAAGACCATAAACACCCTCGATGGAGAGATGCAACAGATCTTACAGAGACCGGGGTTAAGCGACAATGAGAAAGTACAACGGTACAACGAGACGCTTCAACGGTACATGACGTTCATGGACCAATACAAAACCCTTTCTACCCCACCACCACCACGTGACACACCGCCGACCTCAGCACCGCTCCAACAGCCGCCATTACCAGGGGTACCACCCACAGCCCCACAGTGGGTGGAAGACGAAGTGATGAAGAGTGTACCTGCATCGTTCAAGAAACAAGCTGACCTGGTATTACAACGGATGAAACAGAATCCTAACATGTCTTGGAATGATAAAGGCGAACTCCTGGTACAGAATCAGGTGGTCCCGGGGACCCACATGACGGATTTAGTCAATGACCTGATGCGTCAACGCAGGTCGCACACGGATCCTCGAGGAGGGAGGTTTTCGCTCAAGGCTTGAAAGACATGCCTGTACCACAGGAATTGGTGGGGAACCCCCAACGCTGGGCCTATATGCAGCGTGACTCACCGAGTCGTGCACCACGACAGACTCCACAACCTTGGGAAGCCGAGTGGGAACCGGAGTCACCCCCCAAAACACCACCACAACAACGGGCACCTTCTTTTCAGGCCTTTAAAAAAACATGCTTGATCAGGACACCCCACATCTCCAGAGCCGTGACACGTAGCAAGTCACCGCGACGAACACGACGCCGGACACAACCGCCCAATGCCTGGAACACCTATTAAAACCAACAGCATCAGCAGGACAGCTCAGTCGCCATGTTTTACCTCACCCTACCCAGTAACAGTTCGCTGGATGTGTTTCCTGACAACACCGTGGCCAAGTACGTCACCCAGTTACCGCAACCGTTGCATTTACCTGGACGCTGCGAATGTGGCCTCGTGGATATCCAATGCCCTTACTCGTGGTACAACGTGCGAGCCAATGAAGTGTGGTACGAGGTGACCTACGAAGACAAAAACACCCGACTCACCCTCCCCGAAGGCCAATACGATACCCCCAAGGAGTTCATGGGTGGGCTGTCAAGACTGTTGCATTACAAGGCTCTACGGGAGGCCACGAATACTTCAAAACCCATCAAATCCTTTCCCTTCAAGAATCACGTGGACTTCGATTACAACGCACACAACGACAAGGCACAGCTTATCGTCACCGCCAACGCGAGTATCGTACTGAGTCCTATCCTACAGCAAATGCTGGGTTTCGATCTACAGACGTTCGCTGGTCCCACCGCCCACCAAGGCGAGATCCCGATGGATATGAAGTCGGGTATGTACGGACTCTACGTCTACTCGGACGTGGTGGACAACCACATCGTGGACGATATCAACACACCTCTGTTACGGGTGGTCCCCATTAAAAAGACGTATGGAGGTCAAATCACCCACAGTTTCACCCACATGCTCTACTTGCCTGTACGACAAACCGACATCAACACGATCACGGTGGATATAAGAGATGACACGGGACGACCGGTGGCATTCGAACGCGGGAAAGTGGTGCTGACACTTCATTTTCGACAAGCACGTGCTCCCCACTTTGCATAATGAAGGTGCCTTACGAGTGCGATGCGCGCAGCTATATGGACTATTATGCCCAACAGGCCGGGGGTGGCTTTCCGGTCTTTAGCGGTGCACGCAGGCAACGAGGACATGGGCTGGGGAACATACTCGGTAGCATCGTCAAAACGTTCCTGCCCTTGGTGACGCGTGGGGTGAAAGCAATCGGCAAACAAGCGGTACGCAGTGGACTGCAAGTGGCCGGTGATGTCTTGGGGGTACGGCACCCAAAGAATCCTTGAAACGGCGGGCCAAAGAAGCGGGAGGCGTCTTGGTGGCCAAAGCACAACGCACCGTAGGGAATAAAAGAGCTGCCCCACCGAGACCACGCACCAGTCGACGACCGACCCAGCGACGACGCACATCGAAGACCCAGGATATTTTTTCTTAAAACATGTCCTTGATCCACGCCGAGTCCTGTCCCTCCACCAACAGTGAACTTGATTTGTGGACCGTGCCGCACACACAGACCAGTGCCGAACAAGGATTATGGGTGGAGCATCTCCCGCTCTCCAGCATCAACGAAACAGGGTCCATCGAGTTCACTATCAGTAATGCGGATACGGCCTATGTGGATTTAGCCCATACATACTTGTATGTGAAAGCCAAGGTGGTAAATGGGGATGGCTCCAGAATCATCCAAGCTGCAACGGTGGGCCCGACGAATCTCTGGCTGCACTCGATGTTTCAACAGGTGGATATTTTTCTCAGCGACAAACTCATCAGTGACTCGACCAACACGTACCCCTATCGAGCCTACATCGAGACACTGTTGTCGTATGGCCGAGAGGCTAAAAAATCTCAGCTGACAGCCGCTTTATTCTACCAGGACACACCCGAGCACATGGACACGGTGGACAATGTGGGATATAACAAACGGAAGGCTTTGACTGCGAACGGTGCCTCGGTGGATCTCATGGGTCGACTACACGCAGACATGTTCATGCAAGACCGGTACCTCTTGAACAAGATCCCCATCAAAATCCGATTGATACGGGCGCCTCCGACCTTCGCCTTGATGGCCACTAACGTAGAAGGGCATGCAGCTGACTATAAGATTGTTATCCAAGACGCAGTCCTGTATGTCCGAAAAGTGAAACCGAATCCAGCCGTTCAATTGGGACACATGAAAGCCTTGGAAACAAAACCAGCCCAGTACCCTATCCGACGTGTACAAACCAAAGTGTTCTCTGTGCCTGCTGGAAATATGGGCGCCAACAAAGAAAACCTGTTCCTGGGGGAACTACCCAAGCGATTGATCCTGGCCTGTGTGGAAAACATTTCGGCATCAATTTTGTGGCCCTGCATGTGGATGGACAACAAGTCCCAGCCACGGCCTTAATACCGAACTTTGGGCGCAGGAATTTCATTCGAGCCTATCAGAGCCTGTTTACAGCCACCGGTCAAATTAACCAGGACGAAGGGAATTTGATCAGTCGGGAGGACTACGCGAACGGATACACGTTGTTCTGTTTCGATCTGACCGCCACCTTAGAGAACGACCATCAGCTGGCCCTGGCCAAGCGAGGCAATTTACGGTTGGAAATCCACTTTGCACGAGCCCTGGGGACCGCCGTCAATGTGATCTGCTACGCCGAGTTTGACAACACCATTCAAGTGGACAAGGCGCGCAACGTCCTGTGTGACTTCTCCACCTAACATGGATACAGACCAGATAACCACCGTGCTGGAGAATGACCCAGAGACACGTATGGTCTTTCAAGGGGTGTTCGCCCGAGATGTGTTCCCATTAGACCGTATGTATCCTGCTGCATACGTTCTCAACACGGACCCGATGGATCGGCCCGGTGAACATTGGGTGGCCGTGTACTTGACAGAACAGCAGGGCGAATACTTTGACCCGTACGGCCTGCCACCGCTCCATCCCGATTTAACAGACTTCATGGATCAAGGTACAGAGACGTGGTGTTGGAACAGTCAAACGTTGCAAAGCCTGACCAGTAGCGTGTGCGGACAATATTGCTTGTTTTACCTGTACCATCGATGCCGGGGAAGGACCTTATCTACCATCGTACAGATGTTTGACGAGTATCCCAAGGCCGAGGACCGCGATGTACTCGTATATGACTGGGCCGCCCATCATTTCAATGTACAAGCCCCGTTCTGGGCTTAAGTTCTTTCAATGTACACAAGCCCCCTGTTCTGGGCTTCAGTTCTTTCAATGTACAAGCCCCCTGTTCTGGGCTTCAGTTCTTTCAATGTACAAGCCCCTTGTTCTGGGCTTCAGTTTTCACGTGGTTGTTCTCACGTTGTTGTTGTTCACTGAATAAAAAAAATGAGATCTCACCAAAAAACCCTGTCTTGTGTGTTTTCTATATGAGCATAATGCATGAAACTGGCTTTGAACACCGTATTAGCCAATCAGTGGCCTAAAATGGAGCCAAAGCTAACCCATCCATGTCCAGAAAACATTACCCGGGTGTAAAAGAACCCGGATGTAGGCGCGGACGTAGGCGAAAGCATCCCAGTACCCGGATGTAGGCGCAGACGTGAGCGAAATTCTAGTACCCGTCCATTGGTTCTTTTATCGATCGCTCATTGGCTCTTTTTCTCGACCGCTGATTGGTCCAAATGGAACTGCCCATCCTTCCCAGGTTAATTTACAATACCCTTTTGGGGTTCAAGCTCTGTATATCGATGCCGCAACATTGTCTCCAAACCTTGCCGAAAGGGAGACCCTGGACCTTTTGACCTGGATGTGACCTTTGACCTTTTGACCCGACATTGATCCGCGCACTGCCGGTGATGACGCGCTCGCACGCGTGCGGCCGGAGAACCCGCGCGCGCGCGCTGCGGTCGGGGCGGGCCGGGCCATTCGTGGCCCACCTAGACCGCAAAACGTCTATTTCCACACCCGTTTCCCACAATTCCCTGTCTGCGCATGGGCAGAATGTGGACAACGGCCGAGACACTACTCCAGCCGATTGCTCCCTCACATAGGCTTCACATGGATACCGCACTCGACTCCATCGACCCAAAAGTAGCTCGCCTAGGCCCCAGAACGTCTATTTCCATACACTTTCTCTACTGCGCATGCGCGGAATGACGTCAGTTCCACGTCACACCCACCCCGTCGGATACTCCCTCACGACTGCTTCACATGGATACCTCACTCGATCCCATCGACCCAATAGGGGCCCACCTAAACCCCAACACGTCTAGTTCTATACTACGGCCAGACTGCGCATGCGCAGACTATTGACAACGAACGACACACCAGCCCAGGCGGATGCTCCCTCACGACAGCTTCATACTGATACCTCATACGACACCATAGGATCATTAGGGGCTCACCTAACCCCTAACACGTCTATTTCCACACCCTTTTCCCAGAATTCCCTGTCTGCGCATGCGCAGAATGTGGACAACGGTCGAGACCCTAGTCCAATCGGATGCCCTCTCACATAGGCTTCACATGGATACCTCACTCGATCTAATCGGCCCACTCGTGGCTCACCTACATCCCAAAACGTCTATTTTCATACCCTTTGTCTATTGCGCATGCGCAGAATGACGATATTCCGACCCCACATCCAACCAGTGGGATGCCCCCTCACATAGGCTTCACATGGATACCTCATACGACTCCATCGACCCACTAGTGGCTCACATAGATCCCAAAACGTCTATTTTCATACCCTTGGTCTACCGCGCATGCGCAGAATCACCATATTCCAACCCCACAACCACCCAGTGGGATGCTCCCTCACATAGGCTTCACATTGATACTTCACTCGACTCCATCGGACCATTAGGGGCTCCCCTAGACCCCAAAACGTCTATTTCCATACCCTTGGTCTACCGCGCATGCGCAGAATGACGATATTTCAAACAAACCGGAAGTGACGTCATACAGAGGTCACGCTCCATTCACCCAGACCGGAAGTGACGTCATACGGGACAGCGCCCCCTGTCTCCTCTCCTCCACGTACCCTCCACAAAACAGAGTTATTTCTCTGGAAAACCTTACCGGATCGGGCTGCTACCTACTACTACTGTGTATCTTGTTCCCTAAATTTCACCATCCTCTCCCATGGTGCTTTGCGCTACGCTGCATTTACCCCTGTAGGGGTCTCGCCGTTCTTTACAGGATTCCTGTAAAAGCCAAGACCTGTTCTTACTGTTTTACTGATCGCAAAATGTATATTTATCTGGAAATACACTAAACAGTTATTCAAAACGCCAGTTTCACACAGTTTGAAGGCATCTTTTTGACAAATTACAATAGAACTATATGTTGCGGAAATATATATCGGCGAATCGCGGTTGATATTAGTTCGCCTAGTTAGACGGTCGTCATATTCGTTTACTGTGGCAACAGATGACCTTGGGTCAACTCCGGCAAAGTCCGTGAGACCCCTACAGCGCTAAATGAAGAGGCACGAAGCAGAACGAAATGAATGCTTGGTAGACCTTGAAATTTTACCTTTTATCTTATCGTATATGTGCGAAAACTACATCAGCTTGTTTTTCTCTCTTTAATATATTTTAATCTTTGATATAGGAGAATCAGGCAATTCTTCCTGAAGCAAATAACACTCTGTAGTTACTACATTGTGCGCGACACTCTTTTATACAACCATGAGATTCCGCACTTGTATTGTTATTGTTTCTCTGTAGAGGTAAACCCTTTGAGTATAAGCATACAAAAAATGAAATATTCGACTCCGGTGACATATGTCCATATTATTTTTGAATTTCTTCATAAATTAAACATATGGGTGATGTTGTTAAAATCATCTAGACTATACCGCTGTGTGGGAGCTTACATGTCATTCGAGATTTGTGTACACATTCCATTCTCTGAATTGCAAACTTATGTGATGCGCAGCTATAACTGGCAAGAGTGAGTGTTGAAAACTGGGGTCTCACATAGTGCGGTTATTGAGCCAGAGTCTTGGCTAATTTGCCAGTCCTGCATGTTGTTTTCAGCATACAAAAACCAGATATTCGATTCTGATCAACAATTTTGCGCGCAAGTCTGTCGTGTTTTACAAGTTCCGGTAGACATGCAGCTCGATTGTAATGTGTGCATGTATTCCTCGACATATGGGCCCGTGTCCAATTACAACACCATCACCTCACACTCAAACACCCGCTAAATGACTTATCTTATCAATCTGTAATGTCGCACTTGGACTAGTCATACTGGATGAAGAAAAAGATTATCATAACTAGATTTTCATGCCGAGAGCATTGACCAAAAATAGAGAGTTCGTACTGTGAAGGAAGATAACTGTTATTGGTATATGGGTAAATGCTAATTAGACCTATGCTGTTTGTGGATGAACCAGGGGCTCAAACTATGCTCTGCCCAAAATGCCGCCTCAAAAGGTCGGTTTTCGCAGAATAGCTTTGAAGTTTTAGTTTGGTTATACAGCGCAGTTTGAAGCTAATGTGCCACTTTAAAATGCCGGCAGACCAGAAGGTTATACATATACCAGTTTGCAAATGTTCCTGTTTAGAATTGAATTGGAATACGTATATATCCCTTAAAGTTTCACTATAAACTGTTGCTTTTGCAAAAAAAAAGTCTATACAAAGTAAAATAAAATCATTATGCCGTTAATGTCGCAACATGAGCTGAGAATATTCTCCCCACCCCATCCAAACAAATCCAACCCATCCTCACCTTATTCAAATTTACAGAGTAAATGCCACATAGAATAAATACTCGATCTCTCTCTCGCTCTCTCTCTCTCTCTCTCTCTCTGTGCTTTCTCTCTGTAGCTTTCTTGAGTAGAAACCGTTTTTTTCTCCATGGCGCATTCGACGCCCTTGTTGAAGGCAAATATAGGCCATTACACACAACCGAGCAAGACATATAAATTGTAGATTTATTTGTACAGGTATAGTCTTTTGTGAATATTCTGGGTCACACGTAACATAAAACGCAGAGCTGCAGTAGCGTTATACGGTTGTCGCATATAGAAAACCGGTTACCTGTTTGTTTTTTAAATCAAGCCATTGCACAGCAATAGCTATAGAAATATATCATACTTCCTGGGAGTTCGTCATTCAGGGAATCATATATGTACCTGTCTGAAGGCGTACGGGAGATTGCACTGATCAGATAGCATCTACATGTTGAGTCCTCACATAGTAAATCATTCGTGGACGTTGCTGAATACGAGGCGTAATCTCGTATATCCGCTAACTTTGCACAGGTTGTATTGATATTTTGTTACAAAAAATAACATGCAGACATCTGTGGGTTGTAATCCGGTAACTTCGGAACCACTGAATGCTTACTTGTGTCGTTGTTGGTGCTTACCTTTCGCTGTACGGACTTTTTATTTGGAATGAAATTTGATTTGAAGTGTGCGGAGTTTTATCAAAAGGTAAGTCTCCATTATTAAGACATTGATACCCTTTAAGGGACGGGGCAATAGTTCTCCGAAAGGAGCGGGTGCTCAATAACTTGAATCAGGAGGCGCAATGTATTTTAGTATCACAATGACGAGTGTTCCGACACCTGCATCGGGGTGTTTTCTCAAGTGTATTTCAGTAGGTTACATTTACATGGGAAAATACAATATTGGCTACATTTGAGAATTTAGAAATGTTCGTGACCCAATATATATGGGACAATATAATATTGGCTATTGGAACTAGAATTTTATCATTCGTTCGTGAAAGGTATTGGAATACTGTTCAAACTGAATTGTTTCATTAACAATATCTGGATAAGAATTCGAATGTTAGTTGATCTGTTGATCGAATCAAAGTTCATCTGTTGAAAATTTAAGAAATTAGAATTTATTGTACTTCATATGTTACATATATATGGGACAAATCAATATTGGAAATCATTGAACTGCTCGTGTCCGGTCTATATCTGTGACAGTTTTCTATTCAGAGTTGCAATTTTTTGTGAGTGGATAAACTTGGTGAGGACGATGTGTCGCGTTCCAAAACTGAGGTCACTGTAGCCTTCTATTTCAGAAAATCATTAAAAAAACCCTGCAGGTTTCATGTGTGTGAGTTTATTAGGGAATCTTTAGGGGGAGACAAAGTGTCACGCACCACAATTGAATTCATGTTCAAAGGTCAAGGTCACTGTAACCTCAAAACCAGAAACTCGATGAAAACGTATTTGTGTGTCAGTAGATAGGCCTACATTAAGAGGAGACGTGTCGCGAACCAAATCTGTGGTCGAGGTCAGAGATCAAGCCCAGGGTCACGCTGGCGTTGAAAGCACGAAATCATTTTGTGTGAATGGATTCATTACAGGAAAACGTGTGTCGCGTATTAAAGGTTTCCCATAATCGAGAAATCATCAAAAAGCACGTTTTGTGTCAGAAGATATATTAGGGGGACACGATGTGTCACGTACAAAAATTGAGTTCAGTGTCAAACGTCAAGGTCGCTGGGACTCCAAAATCAGGAAATCGTTAAAAATCTTTTTTTTTATGTGTCGGCATAGACACCTTCGATGGAAACGATGAGCCAACTTGGGTCTTATTTTAAGTCAAACTTTGGATAGAACCCTTGGGGACGTTAAATAGATAAATAGAAACAACATTATCATTTATACCGTTGCTGTTGGTAAATTAGAGACAATATACAACGTATACATGTTGGACTATTCGTCAAGAAGATACGTCTATTCTATTTACCTTTTTGTCGGCGAAGAAAAACTGTTGGTATTCAAAAAAGACCCCTGAGTTGAATGATATGATCGCAATAAAAGAGCAATTCTCTCTAACAAACAGTACTGCCATTAATACAGGGCAGTGTGTGAAAATACTGGCACAGATTGCATTCGTTAGTGAGAGGGTAATGTTCATTTGAGATGATTTGCCCCTCTTTCTAGAAAGAGCCGGTTTTGCCCTTGACATTTGGATATTCCCCCAGGCGAAGTCATGCAGCTGCGAACCAATGCAAGTCACGATAGTGTACTCTTCAGTTATTAGTTTTGATGAATATATGAGAACATTTACACATATGTGGCCATTATTAAGGAAGATAGCGCTGTTTCGCACACGCCCCTTTCGTTCTTTAGAAATTTGAGTAGTGTCACCTATCCAACTACAAATTTGGAAATAAATGATTCAGGATATAATGTTGAATAATAAATTTATGATGATTCATGGATATACTTTAATAACAAGGATATAGAAATGCGAGTACACAATATACTTTTTTTTCGAGAAAGAGTATTATTTTTCAGTTGATATTTAAGTATGACTCCATTTGACGTCATAGGTTTGGAATCCAGAAACAAAATTTCGTCAATATATAATCTCTGCTATTATTACAGAATAGTATATGATATAGCTTTGACGGACTGGAAAATTATGACGACAAATATGGCTGTTACGTTTCCATGTTAAATGACCTTTGCTAACCATGTTAAAAGACTGCCTGCCTTACTCGACCAGCGAACACTAATATTGACTCTCATATGGATGTTACACATATTTTCAGCACTTCAAGACCGTGTAACAATGTTGTTTTATCTTCACCTGTTGGTTTACAAATTGAAATACTCCATGCCATTCAAGTCTCTCTAAGTAAAACGTTTGCTGTGGTATTTATTTAGATATGTAATCATCAAGCACACATGGACACATGGTGGAAGAATTGTAGTCTCAGAAATGCATACCGTTACTGATACCCTAAAAGCACAATCAGCTTGGAAATGACTAGATATCTTTGATTTAACGGAATTTAACGAGTTTGACATAATTTAATTTATCCAACCCTACCTTGAACGTCATCCCACATAGAGATAATTTCGCCCCTTAATATTGAGTACACTGTGGGTCCCTAAAATGACCGTAAATGGATCAAATCGACTTGCATCCACTCTTATCTCAAACTTCACTCCATAGAACTACTTGGATACCCGTTTCTTTTACAAAGTGTCTTTGTGTTTATATATGTGTCTGATTATACAAGATAGGAGGATAGCTATCGAAGAGACCACCTGTCCTACAGCTTTCTGTAGATACCACCTGTCCTACAGCTTTTTGTAGCGACCACCTGTCCTACGGCTTTCTGTAGAGACCACCTGTCCCACAGCTTTCTGTAGAGACCAGCTGTCCCACAGCTTTCTGTAGAGACCACCTGTCCTACAGCTTTCTGTAGAGACCACCTGTGCTACAGCTTTCTGTAGAGGACTCCTGTCCTACAGCTTTCTGTAGAGACCACCTGTCCTACAGCTTTCTGTAGAGACCACCTGTCCTACAGTTTTCCGTAGAGACCACCTGTACCACAGCTTTCTGTAGATACCACCTGTCCTACAGCTTTCTGTAGAGCCCACCTGTCCTACAGCTTTCTGTAGAGACCACCTGTCTTACAGCTTTCTGTAGAGACCACCTGTCCTACAGCTTTCTGTAGAGACCACCTATCTTACAGCTTTCTATAGAGACCACCTGTCCTACAGCTTTCTGTGGAGACCACCTGTCCTACAGCTTTCTGTGGAGACCACCTGTCCCACAGCTTTCTGTAGAGACCACCTGTCCCACAGCTTTCTGTAGATACCACCTGTTCTACAGCTTTCTGTAGAGACCACCTGTCCCACAGCTTTCTGTAGAGACCACCTGTCCTACAGCTTTCTGTAGAGACCACCTGTCCCACAGCTTTCTGTGGAGACCACCTGTCCTACAGCTTTCTGTCAAGACCACCTGTCCCACAGCTTTCTGTAGAGACCACCTGTCCTACAGCTTTCTGTAGAGACCACCTGTCCCACAGCCTTCTGTAGAGACCACCTGTCCTACAGCTTACTGTAGAGACCACCTGTCCCACAGCTTTCAGTAGAGACCATCTGTCCTACAGCTTTCTGTAGGGACCACCTGTCCTGCAGCTTTCTGTAGAGACCACCTGTCCCGCAGCTTTGTGTAGAGACCACCTGTCCTACAGCTTTCTGTAGAGACCACCTGCCCAACAGCTTTCTGTAGAGACCACCTGTCCTACAGCTTTCTGTAGAGACCACCTGTCCTACAGATTTCTGTAGAGACCACCTGTCCTACAGCTTTCTGTAGAGACCACCTGTCCTACAGATTTCTGTAGAGACCACCTGTACCACAGCTTTCTGTAGAGACCACCTGTCCTACAGCTTTCTGTAGAGACCACCTGTCCCACAGCTTTCTGTAGAGACCACCTGTCCTACAGCTTTCTTTAGAGACCACCTGTCCTACAGCTTTCTGTAGAGGCCACCTGTCCCACAGCTTTCTGTAGAGACCACCTGTCCCACAGCTTTCTGTAGAGACCACCTGTCCCACAGCTTTCTGTAGAGACCACCTGTCCTACAGCTTTCTGCAGAGACCACCTGTCCTGCAGCTTTCTGTAGAGACCACCTATCCTACAGCTTTCTGTAGAGACCACCTGTCCTACAGCTTTCTCTAGAGATTACCTGTCCTACAGCTTTCTGTAGAGATCAGCTGTCCTACAGCTTTCTGTAGAGACCACCTGTCCAACAGCTTTCTGTAGAGACCACCTGTCCTACAGCTTTCTGTAGAGACCACCTGTCCTACAGCTTTCTGTAGAGATCAGCTGTCCTACAGCTTTCTGTAGAGACCACCTGTCCAACAGCTTTCTGTAGAGACCACCTGTCCTACAGCTTTCTGTAGAGACCACCTGCCCTACAGCTTTCTGTAGAGACCACCTGTCCTACAGCTTTCTTTAGAGACCACCTGTCCCACAGCTTTCTGTAGAGGCCACCTGTCCCACAGCTTTCTGTAGAGACCACCTGTCCCACAGCTTTCTGTAGAGACCATCTGTCCCACAGCTTTCTGTAGAGACCACCTGTCCCACAGCTTTCTGTAGAGACCACCTGTCCCACAGCTTTCTGTAGAGACCACCTGTCCTACAGCTTTCTGCAGAGACCACCTGTCCTGCAGCTTTCTGTAGAGACCACCTATCCTACAGCTTTCTGTAGAGACCACCTGTCCTACAGCTTTCTCTAGAGATTACCTGTCCTACAGCTTTCTGTAGAGATCAGCTGTCCTACAGCTTTCTGTAGAGACCACCTGTCCAACAGCTTTCTGTAGAGACCACCTGTCCTACAGCTTTCTGTAGAGACCACCTGCCCTACAGCTTTCTGTAGAGACCACCTGTCCTACAGCTTTCTGGAGAGACCACCTGTCCTACAGCTTTCTGTAGAGACCACCTGTCCTGCAGCTTTCTGTAGAGACCACCTGTCCTACAGCTTTCTGTAGATAAAACCTGTCCTGCAGATTTCTGTAGAGACCACCTGTCCTGCATCTTTCTGTAGAGACCACTTGTCCTACAGCTTTCTCTAAAGACCACCTGTCCTAAGCGACGACAATTTCTGTTTCTCATCTCTTGAGACGTCTAGAAAAAGTGTTGTGTTTTTGTCTGGTCTATCTCCTGATGGCCCAAAAATGCTGTTATGCAGCCTCACGTCAGAAGGCACCTTAGTTTTATCAGTTGGAATTTGGATACGATCCCCGAGCGACATCATGAAGTTTCTTATCCAAGGAAAAACCCGCTTATATAGATAAATCCTGTCAATGTTGAGCAATACATTACCCAGTTTAAACAGACTGAATAGGCTGCCCTAATAAACCTATTTTTTCTGAAAAAATTATCTGATAGGAAATATTTTCACCTTACTAAGCAAAACGCCTCTTCATTATTGGACGGCAAAATATTTTGATTAACGCATTTTATAGTACTGAAATGAAAGACTACAGTGTCCGACATGTTGCTAAAATCGATTGGGTATTGTGCAAATATCACATTTTCACTTGTGATGTCCCCCCCATAGTGACGCCCTATCGTTCCAAAATTAAGGACTGGTGTTTTCGTTTGAGTACTGCGTTAAACATCACACAATCGTAGGCTGAATTTCCAAATAGTCGGAGGACAACTTTGACATGTATTTTGAGCACAAAATGCTGTTCTCTAAATATAGCTGACAAGAGCCGCCATCTTGGATTGACCCACTTTCTGGCATATGCTAAAAATTTGAAATAGTCAACATATTTATTTGCAATCTACAGATATAATTTAATCGAAAATTTTATGTGAAAAGGCCACACCATTTCATTGTGGCAGTCCTTAATTTTATTTACAATTTAAATAATGCGACAGCAAAGCTGCTGGTATCGAATTAAGTGGAAATATATACGTACAGATGTGCGAGAATGTATTACACCTGCCAAGCCATAATGTAGAAATACAATACTTTTGTTAGCGCCATATGCACAACCATGATTTGAGAACCGTGCCAACCCTTTCTGTGGAAACACATAACTTTTGTTTTTGCCAGATGAAAGCTGTCGAGTAAGAAACCAGGAAAAGTTCTTTGTTTATTCGAAAAAACCACGAGATGTTGAAAGTTACAGCGGTATGTAGGTAGGGTTATATCTGAAGTTGTATCCACAATCGGGGGGGGATTTGCAAATAATCCCACCTGAACAAGTCAATACACCGATTCAGACATATGTAGTGCTGGTGAATAGTTCTGAGTTTCTTGGTATGCGCGCAATTTCTAGTCATATAAAATTGCAAAATTTGCATTAATTGCAAATATTCATGAATCTTTCAGTTAAAATGGCCGAGAGTGGCAATGGAGCATCGATGCAAAGTCGGATTCCAAAGTCGGATTGCAAATCTGGAGAAAAGCAACCCTTTGCGGTAGGTAACGTTTATTACCCCTCGGCCTAATATGACCGAAGGGATATTGTCGACATTAGCGTCGTATGACTGTCTGTCCATGATCGATGTTACAACAGTATCTCTTAAAGTAATGGAGCCATAGACAACATCCGAGGTTAAGTTACACACAAGAAAACTTATTGATGCAGATGCATCAATGCCGGCGGAAACGTTTGTAGCTTATAATCTGCGTATTACAAGCCGATTACGTGTGCAACTGGTGAATACAGGTCACGATGCACCATAATGGTTAAAAAAAAACGTCGATTTGTTTGTTTGGTTTGACTAATGCACTTCGCGCAAGGACCCATCTGGAAAGTGTGGGGTTAGCCGGAAGTTAAGTGCTTGCTGGCAAAATGTGCACATGAACCGCATGTCCTACTAGGACTTTGAACGTAATATTCTCTGGTTGACGTATTAAGTCACTTCATATATCCTGATGTAAGAGTTCGCGCTGTGGCATTATATGGGACCCATCATCAAGCCACTATTTCTTTATTGATGTGTGTCATTGTAAATTAAGACCAGATCGACTTTCTCTACACATCAATCCGATCCGCGTGTTTTACTGTTTCGAGTTTTTAGTAACTCGCAGTTCAATCTCAAACATTTTGCTGCAGACGTATAGGTGAATAACTTGATCATGTATGGTCATCGATTTGGTCTCTCAGCCATAATAAAATAGTACTAAAGGACATTTAATCGATGAATTCATTATAACAGAATTTATATTAATGTGTTAATCACGAACGGGTGATACAATCCTGTCGTTCTACGATATGAAACTAGTTGGATCACTCCACGGCACGTCTGTGAAGTATGGCTCGAGAAAACACCTGTTATTCGTCCAATATCAAGATGGCCGCTCCCATGTTTACTGAATTCAGATATCCGGTGGCGCTGCGCCGCCGGAAATTAAAATAGATTTTAGGCTAGTAGCATATCTCTTTAAGGATTGTAACTAGCCTTTCTACATTTATATCATAGATGCATCTGCTTATTGGTCATTTGAGATGACTGAACTTGACCTATTTTCTCAATGTCAAGTATTACGTTAAATATCGATTCAATGCTGTTAGCACATCTCAATGGATTAGAGTTATGCTTTTTCAATCCACACTACAAATGCATGTTCTGAATGACCATAATATTATTGAACCTGAATGACCTTGCCCGGTTTTCCAATGTAAAATTGTATGGTAATGCCGTTAGCACAATTGAGGCTAGAGTTATCTTTCTTTAGGTTTGCACAACAGATGCAAATCTATTTATTGATCCCAATCCTATTGAAGTTGACTGACAGTGACCTATGTTCTAAGATCAAAGTATAAGGCCAAAGTAAGATTGTCTGTCCACCATTGATGCTATCACAATACATCTTGAACCAGTCGCATATGGAATATGGTCAATCATGACCTAGTTTTCAAGGTAAAATGACCTGACAAAAGTAGATTCAACGCTGTTAAAACAATATATCTTGAAAGATTATTGATAGCATTTCCAGATTTAATCTACATATGCAACTATTCATTAGCAAGAAGTTTGTCAAGGATGAGTGACTTTGACCTACTCTTCCCACGGTCCAATTACACCTCGTGAATAATCCTAGATAGTCTTTCCATATCTGTACACCACACTTGAATCTGGCGATGAACTAGAACCCTTGTGAATAAAACTATGTTTGGCCTAGTTTTATACAGAGGTTAGTAGTACTGGTATACGTACATCACTGACTGGACATTGACCAATCTTCCGTAATTTAAATCAATCATAGCTTTCAGTTTCAGTTCCCACTTATTGGGAGAAGTCCCACAGCCACAGAAGTGATCGACAGTTCTCCATCATATTGGAAAGATTTTTAGCAAAGGGTTACATTGGAGTACAGCTCTCAATTTCTTGTTTCAATTTGCTACAAAACTTGTGAAACACGAAGATTCCAAAAACAGACACCTCTTTGAATATTGTACAAATCTTATCATTGCGAAGTGGTGTCCGTCATGTATCCGTAAGACGTCAGTTACAACATATAAGGGTTGCTAATATTTCTCTTGCAGGACACAGTTTACATTGAGCAGCCTTCGAACACAGATACTGTGTCTCCACCGGTGAATAGCCCAGTCTCCTTGGCGCAAGGATCAACCTGTCATCAGGAACTTAGTCTGAAGATACCAGGGGAAAGTATGTAGTCGGTGAATCGGCGAAATACAAATTCGAAGAGTGATCCATAATTTGATTATAATTCTCTTTGTTTCTCTCTATTTTGTGGCTTAAAGAGAAAGCAAAAAGCGCCCCAATTGAAAACCCGGAGCTCATGCGGCCTGCCATGCCTCGGTGTACCACCCGCTGCCTTTGAAGGCAGACGCCATTTTGCATGGATTAACTTGAATTATAGTGGGAATGCTCCATTAATGGAGGGACACACTCTAATAAATATAATAATGTTATATATATTTGAAAAGGTATAATTTTATTTATTATGAGACAAAATGAAGCCTATGTATATAATGTGTTTATAGCCAGGTGTGCCGTGTGAAGAGTTTAGAAGTTTTGGATGAATAACGTGCATATTATTAGAAAGATATATTGTAAAACCAGTGTACAAGCCTATACATGTTGATATGAATTCAGCAGATCCCCTACCTATAGTGTTAATCCAATGCACCGGTGGATATTTTCCCGAGTTTCTTGACGGCTAAAACACTAGTTGCGATAACATGAATTTCAGTTCTATAGGTGATGAGATTCACTAGGAAGCTAAATTTTTGTTTCTCTACCAAAACATTACATTTTGCGTGATTTTGTATAATAAAATATTACTGCTTATGCACAAGAAAAATGAGTCCGATTTTATCCATAATAAACATGTTAATGAGATGCAATAGTGAACATACATAAGATTTCTTCCTTCCAGGTGTGAACTCGCACAACATTTTTCAAAATTACAACAAAAACATCCATGGAAATGAATTCTTTTTGACATTTCATACTTTGCAATAGATTAAACTTTCATTTTTGTTAATTTTGTTTGGTTCAAGAGGGGTTGAAATTTTGTGGTTTTGCTGAAATTATGAAAGATTCGAATTTGACCTCTAATGGAAGAAATCTGATATATGTCCTTCATAGACAATTTCGGACTAATTTTCGTTATGTATAAGCAACTATATTTTTTTACTATGAAATACTCAAAAGATGATGTTTTGGTACAGAATACAAATGTAACTTCCTTATGCAAATCCCATAGTACAGAACTAGTCCTTTAGCACAAGGAAACGAGTTGTATCTCATCAGTCGCACCAGAATGAACATTTACAGTAACTATATGATTGGTTAGATGTTCCTCCAGTTTTCTCCATAATCCAATGAAAATGCTGGATTCCTTTTTGAAAATTTGAATTGATATGCTATAAAACTGGAAGCTATCCCGTGATGCACTGTTTTCTAAAGAACGAGACATCCACTGTAAAGAAACATGAACTTTAAAATCGCATTTTTTTTTACCTCATGGAGGGTCGTTATCAGGACTCCTGGCCAGGTTTACTATGTCTTGGATTTAAGGGACCGGTCATAATTTATCGGAGGGGGGATGGGGTGTATTGAAAAAATATAGCTAATAAATGTGCCAACCCCTCCCCCCCCACAAGTGATCTTTCAAAAAGTTATTGCCCCCCCTTGGAGTCCTAAAAAACGTTCTGACCCCCTCCCCCAATGAGGCCTCCAAACAAACCTCAAGACCTCTCCCCCCCCCCCCACCCCCGCAACTGAGAAGCAAATTCACAGAAGTCAACACCGGTACAGTTGTATATATTTAATGGTAAAAAAAGCAGGAGGTTGTACGTAAATGGTGCATTAACTCATCATCCCTTTTAATATTAGTTAGCTTGGAGCCTTCCAGTAATTCAAAGCATGGAAACGACGGGTACAGGTATTTGTATATTGGACATATCATAATAACAAAATTCCACTTGAATCAATCCCACCACAGTCAGAGTAACTGTGTGTAATGTGTTGGTTTCTAACTGTAATAAAGTGTGAACATGAACCATACAAGGCACAGGGAACCCCTTGGACTTCGAGGTATTTGAATAGGGCCCTGGTAGATTAAGAAACGTTTGATGGCAACAAGCAATTGGTGACAAATTGAAAGCGTATGCATATGCGATACAATTTGGGTTCTTCAGTATATATGGTAGTAACAAGTTATTACCTAGTTTGGCCATTATTTTGACCTAGTGACCCCCACCCCCAAAAAGAAAAAAGGTAATGAACAGATGTATGTACATGATATAGGGGTCGAATAAGTGAGGCAACAAGTCAATGCTGATTCCAGTCACCTCATACACCAGGGAACAGCTTTCCAGCATTTCAAATATACTGACTAGATCGAGAACGGTATAACCACAACCAAATTGACTGCAAAATAGCAAAACAAAAAAAAACAAAAAAAAAAAAGAAGAAAAGAACGCAATATACCCGGTAACAGAAACCTGCTTATCGTTATCTACCGACCATTCTTACGTACTGATTTGAACACATATCTCAAGCTATTCTTACAGATATCAAACAAATTACGCCACTACAGTTAACATTGTTCTGCTGTTGTTGTACTAGAATTTGCTAAATTTGCATGTACCAAAATTTACCTACAATTAATTACGCCGCATTATCTTACATAAATTACGTCAGACTTACTCAAAATTTCGAGGTTTTAAGGCAAAACATTCTAACAAAACGAAATAGACCAAAATATATGTTTACCGTTTATGGTAGCCCTCAAAATCTTCAAAGATTTCACACGAGAACTTCTGTGCTTTCGAACAAATTGTTTTCATGTTCGCCACAACACTCGCCACAGCACAATTTCAAACAGTCCATGTAAAAAATAGAACAGGAACCGAAAACGAACTAGCAATAACACAATGTGGGCAACTGACCTCCACAACGCATTTCAGCCGTTACAAGTGGACAATACGCCTAACAACGCTTGGAGCACAAAAAAATGCCCCCCCCCCCCATCAAGTTGAAGTTGACAAAAAAAGTAAGCACCCCCCTCCTCCTGATTGAACCAGTTAAAAAAGTACGCACCCCCCTTCCGAACCACAAGAAAAAACTTCTTGCCCCCCCCCACCTCCGATAATTTTGAACAGTCCCTAACTATGACAGTTCGAAAATATTTCCTGTGATTTCTTGGAAGATACAATGAGGCAGATTATGTTCGCATGCAACAACAGGATTTTACAAACTGCGATGGATGCGAAGATTTCGTTCATATTTCGGTCATGTTGCTATGAGCAATGCAAAATGTAATCAAGCTACCTAAATCAAACTCGGAACAATCATTATCACCAGAACTGTTTTTTCTCATTTTTTGTTAATTACAAAGTCATTGCACACGGTGAATTGCATATTCATTAACAAACATACTAGTAGTATTCTAGTTCACTCTCGAACTGGGTTCCCGAGCTGTACAACCTAGAAGGAATCTCCAGTATTTTCTTGGCTGGGCATAGGTTTCAGTTAGGAGCAATTGCACGTGTGCTCTTTGATGTAAAAAATATTCTGCCAGCTTCTTGTACAGACTGACTATTTTTAGCTGTATCTACATTTTAGTACTGTTTATCTAATTCGACTTCTGTATGATGTTCAGATGAGCCCACGCAATCAAATCGAGCCTAAGATAGACTGTACTTCATACGGTTCAGATAGGGAACAGTAGGCATATAACAAAAATTCTACCCCAAAAAATGACCTTTTCAATTTTACTGGCCATATAAATCAAGGGTCTTCTCTTCAAACTCGAAACAAAATTGACGCACGCAAACTCCTACAGTCATGGCATACGGCCAATCGACACGGTCTCGGAATAATGTAGGACAGTAGTACCTCGTAACGCACTGCTAGTAATCCATATTGGCATCCATGTTGAAAGCACAGTATCACACCAAAATTCTGAACAGCGCATGTCAGCTGTATGACTTCCGTTACCATGGAGATCAGCTCGAGGAGAAAAACCAGGAGAAACACATCAAGTTGAAGAGATCCTCCGCGGGTAGAATCGAGGGAATATCCATTTCATTTGGATATATATTCTATCTCCTGATAAGGGAGAAATACAACGAGGACTATGTGAGCGGAAACACATCCTATAGCATGTGATGTGCCTCACGTGCGACGGATCACGGTTTACAGCTGCGAGCTGTAGAATCCTTACACCAATAATGCGCGAGGTACTATGACTTCGACGGAATAGGCCGAGCAGTCGCGAATGGGCATATGGCGATAAACCTAAAGTTTCGCTTATTTGTATAAAGGAAATAATTATCTGGACGAAATTCCGATCACCGAAAGAGAAAGAGTAAACTGGTCGTCAGAGGAATTTCACCCCACGACATCGGTTACATGCTCTACCGACCCACGACAACTTTTAATTTCGGTTTTGCTTTGTATGCATCTGAATTTATTAAGAAGAGCCCATATGTGTGTAGCTAAATTCCTGCCGTTGGATGGTCTCTGTGATCAATGAGAAATACTCTGTCCATGGGGTAAAAAAATTATCTCATAAATGTTTAAGCAAATATCCCCCCCCCCCCATAGTCAGATTATTTCTGAAAAAAAAGAGATTGACATTTTATGTCCTGAAATATTTCAGCGAATCAGAACTAGTCATTCTACATTCAATTTTGTATGTAAATATGAAAGCTAGCATCATAAGTAACTAAGAGGTAATTGTGTCAGCTATTGAAACTATATGGCCCACTGATGTGTTCTGAAAATGCAAGAACATATTTCTTCTTTCTCGAAATGAAACAAACGTCTAGAATAGATCTAGTTTTGCCATCTTTTGCTGTGTTATATCTTGTCAGCATCGTTGATTATTGTTAACCGCTTCTCTGTTGCAAGAAAAAATAGCTTGTGTAACAGATCTTCATTGTGTTGCTGATCATGACTGTGTCTTTGGATTATAGACGAATGTCGGATCGGACGCGTGAACTACGAAACAAACCATTATCGATGCTGGTAATCCGAACACATTTATAAAGATGACAATTGTGTGAATCCCATTTGCCAACCATTATGCTGCATGTATTATGTATTAAAGCAAAAGCTCAGAGGTGACGTATATTTATCTTTTTCAGACCCGTCCCAGACCCATTTTTTCTCTTCTAAAGTCAACGCAAATGAAGAAAAAATCAGAGGTATTTCGGCTTACATATATACGTGATATTTGAGGGATTAGGTTAATAAGTATAGGAAATAATACCACCTAAGCGCAATTTGATATACGAGGGTTCGGTCCTCCTTTTGGGGCCTCTTTAAGTGAACTGAACTTAATTTTAATTTGTAAATGTATACAAGTGTGAAACATATTCGTCACTGTCCAATTCAATACAGCTGTTTGTTACAGTCTCCATGACTGCATAATATATTCTTTTGAATGCGACATATCAACTTCAGATAACCATACTTTCTTTTGAATGCGACATATCAACTTCAGATAACCATACTTTCTTTTGAATGCGACATATCAACTTCAGATAGCCATACTTTCTTTTGAATGCGACATATCAACTTCAGATAACCATACTTTCTTTTGAATGCGACATATCAACTTCAGATAACCATACTTTCTTTTGAATGCGACATATCAACTTCAGATAACCATACTTTCTTTTGAATGCGACATATCAACTTCAGATAACCATACTTTCTTTTGAATGCGACCTATCAACTTCAGATAACCATACTTTCTTTTGAATGCGACATATCAACTTCAGATAACCATACTTTCTTTTGAATGCGACATATCAACTTCAGATAACCATACTTTCTTTTGAATGCGACATATCAACTTCAGATAACCATACTTTCTTTTGAATGCGACATATCAACTTCAGGAATACATATCAACTTTTTTTAATGCGATTTCAACTTCAGATAACCATACTTTCTTTTGAATGCGACATATCAACTTCAGATAACCATACTTTTGAATGCGACCATATCGACAGATAACCATACTTTCTTTTGAATGCATATCAACTTCAGATAACCATACTTTCTTTTGAATGCGACATATCAACTTCAGATAACCATACTTTCTTTTGAATGCGACATATCAACTTCAGATAACCATACTTTCTTTTGAATGCGACATATCAACTTCAGATAACCATACTTTCTTTTGAATGCGACATATCAACTTCAGATAACCATACTTTCTTTTGAATGCGACCTATCAACTTCAGATAACCATACTTTCTTTTGAATGCGACATATCAACTTCAGATAACCATACTTTCTTTTGAATGCGACATATCAACTTCAGATAACCATACTTTCTTTTGAATGCGACATATCAACTTCAGATAACCATACTTTCTTTTGAATGCGACATATCAACTTCAGATAACCATACTTTCTTTTGAATGCGACATATCAACTTCAGATAACAATACTTTCAGTATCTGCTTTCATAGCGCACGCCACCGAGAAGAATATATTATCTAGCAGAAATAATCCTATACCAAGGGAAGTAAGTCCCATATAGGCAAGCTGTGAGACGATTGTACATCGTGAGACTGTACGATTTACCGAATAACAGTCACAAAATAATAAAATCAGGAATAATAATTTCTCTGACATTTCACAATAGACAATAACATTAGAAATGTAAACGGGTTAAGTGAGTGCCTAGGTGAGTGAATAGTGTTTGTCGTCGTTTTTTAAATTTTATTAAAATACATGACGCAGGCAGACATGACACCCCAACGAGTCGCATTATACTGGCACCGAGCGAACCAGTCCTTGTTCTTTCCTCTAATCTTGAGCGTAAGCGAGGAAGCAAGTTCCATTTTTCACACTTTTGGTTTGATCCGGCCTGGGATGAACCCAGTACCTCCCACTTACATGGCCGACGATCATTAACCATTAAGCCACTGCAGTTTGGCTTGTATGCTGGTTAATCTTCAGCTGCCATCGCTCTACCAGCGACTTGTGAATGCCTGAAAAATGAACAATTTGAACAATAAATCTACGATGATCTCAATTTAGGAAAAATAAGTATGTCCCATACAAATTTACGGTCTGTATTGTCTGAGTATCTGTGTTGAACCCTGGCCAGTAAACGATTGGAAGAAGTTGACCAACCTGCCTTGTGTCTTCTAGAATCTTATATAAGGAGCATCACCATTTGTCGTTTTTCCTTCGTTGGTTTGAAACTGCGAAAAAGCGAGTCGTTCTATACCCATTGTTTTGATCTTCGTGAAAAGGCATTGAACAAACTCATCGTATTGGTTGGTCATGCAGTGGAAGTCGTTCGTTTAACAGAAAAACATGATGTTGTTGTCCTTCTTTGTTTGCCATCGTTTCATCGTTCGCCGGAAAACGAAGGCCCAATAATACAGTCACGTGATGATCGCATTACCCAACTTGATAACGCAATCTCCGTGGGCATGGAAAAAAGAATCCGATAATTCAATGTCGAATTCTGTAACGTTTGGATAGGAGGTTAATCACCTTACGGGTAAATAGATGTTGGAGTTTTATGTAAGCTACATAATCAGGAGTATCCGAAACTGGAAACTCCTGTAAAATTCAACTGTCGCAATGCTTCAGTTACAACATTTTAATAGTCCAGGATTTACACGTACCGTGGTCAGTTCTAATACGGCACATTAGTACCGGGTATATACTCCTGTTATTGATGGTTTAACGGTCTACATGTCGAGCAGTCTGTGGGCGTGTCATGGTGAGGCGTCTCTCAGGCAGAACTACTTTTCATCCTTTTTTGCCCATTTATGGCAATTCAAAGCCATGGAATCTCTGCCAATAACCATCACGCGAACGAACCAACAATACATCCATCGTTGGCGGCATGGCTTACACGAAATGGCTTAAACTATGGACCCACGAGCGATAAATGGAAACGCTTCCTGAATATACACCAACGCCAATGCCGATAGGTTGTAAAAACATATGGCAGAGTGTTTTGATGTGTTTTCAAAAATAAGATCAGAGGTCCGTATGTCTTCGATAAAGGTCGCTAATTATTCACTTTGTCTTATAAAAATATTCAATATTGAAATGAATTGTTCTAAGTACGTGGGTTGTAACTTCGACCTGGAAACGCGGGATTATTTCTATATATTGAATGGTGAATATTATATGAATTGGTTTACTTGCAGCAAAATCAGAACTGTACCGTGCTAGTTGTCGGCAGAACGCTTGGGATTCTTTTGCGGAGACAACGCAGTACAACCAGGCTAAAACGAAGATAGAGAACGAGAACACACTCATGTTAATTGGTGGGATGGGCGACGGCAAAACTTCCATCATGCACTACATTTCAGCTAATTGTATGAAAGGTTACCTCCCGATTTCTTGCAAAAGGGCGAAGGAAATACAAAAATGTATCGATTTAGTTCACGGTACTAACATTAAGATATTGTTTGTATTTGACGATCCTTTCGGAGGGTCATACACTCAATGGCGATATGTGGATGAATGGGTCCACATGGGTAAACATTTGGAAATGTACCTGAACGAGCACGAGAAGAATGTCCACAAATTCATGTTTGCCACCAGAAGCACGGTATGGGCAGAATGCAAAGGGCACCTGGACAAACTACTTTTCTTCAGTAACTTGGTTCCAGTCACTTCTGACAAGTTAACACTTGAAGATAAACATAAAATGTTACAGAAACATTTGAAAGACAAATCAAGCAAAATATCCAACCAAGTCCTATACCATGTTGTTGATCGAGTCAAGCCCATTGCATTTGGCCAATGCTGTAGGCTCCTGGGTGACATAATTGATAAAACTGATATTCCAATCTCCGGAAAAGAGCTTGCTGAAATATTTGAAAGGCCCTTTTCTTTCCTTCGATCTCAACTGCGGGAAATGGCAGGGCAGGAGAAGGAGAAGTATGCCACTCTTTGTCTCATCATGCTTTGCGGTGGTAAGATAAGATGTGAGGAGCTTGTCGGCCCATTGTCTGAAAAATTGAAGGAGAAAATTGAAACTGTGTCGAATGTTAGTTTCCTTACCAACGTCACATCAAGTAGCCTGCTAAGATGTGCAGAGAACTTAAACGGCACGTATCTTGAAAGATGCCATCACACAGAAGACGATTCTAGCACGTGTGAAATATATAAATTCTCCCATGATTCCATCCATGAGGTTGTTATAATGGAGTAAGGCAAACACAATTTTCTCCATTGTCTGAGATTTCTACATCGCGATGTCATTGTGAAACTCGTACGTCCGTACAACGACAACGCACCAATCGAGTTGCATGAGCAAGAGTTTACCATCAGCGTGGCCGAGGAATTCTACCCCAAAATAGCGAAGATGTTCACCAAAAAAGTCATTCAAGATAGCAGAGGTTTGGATGATGTGTTTGACAACCCGTGTGTTAAGGATGAAACATTTCAGAAAGTTTGGTGTGCGTATCTGAAATCCTCGTGGCTCAAACGGAGTGCTTTCCGTCGTGTCCGCAGGGATGCATTCTGGTGTGTGTTGTATTTCGTTGCCAAGTCGGGGGCAAGTGAGCTGTTGAAGTATCTCATGGGCGATCTCCTTGTTACATGTGAATGCCGTAACCGGCATTGGTCCTGTCCGCTGTATGGCGCCGTTTCCAGTGATCACGCGGATATCGTCAGTTATTTAATGACGTCACACAAACAGACCGAGATTCAAGTTTGTGAAGCTGTAGAGAAGGCGTGTGGATCTGGCAGTGTAAATGCGTTGCGGATCCTGCTGGGCAAACATCATGTTGAGACAGTAGAGATAGGGTTGTTGGCAGCATGCAGGAAGGGCCATAAGGAAGTAGTGAATTATCTGCTGCAGAAGTTTCATACACCGTGTAGAGGACAAACATGTGTTTGTAGGTTGTGTCTGATGGGGGCCTCCTCGTGCGGTCAAACCGACATTGTCTCTCTTCTCTTATCGCACGGGGCTGATGTGAACATCACCGATGACAAGGGGAATGTAAGCCTTCACTGGGCTGCTCGTGAGGGTACAACAGAAACTGTAGGCTTTCTCATTTCCCAGGGAGCTCAGGTCAACGTCGTAAATAAATACTCCGTTTCTCCTTTACATTTGTCAGCGTACAAATTGCGTAACAAAGATGTGTCAATGTTACTGGAGAACGGGGCGAGCATTAATATGAAGGATGCATGGGGCCAAACACCACTCCATGTTGTACTGATGAGATGGTGGGAATCAGACATTGCGGATGTCGTTGAGAAACTTCTGAAAAATGGGGCGGATGTTTATATAACGGACAAATGGGATAGATCCGCCCTGGATCTGGCAAATCGTAAATGTTACAGGGAACATACCAGCTCGGATCAGTCTGAACAGAAAGGCTGTAAAGACATTGCAGATGTGTTTGGAAAATATGAACATAACTTGACTGCATCTGCGGATAGGGAATGGCTAGGGCATGGATGGGAGGTCATGGTATGGAAAGGGGGATACTGGTGAAAGTAATTTGAAATCTTTAGGGACTTGGACTGGAATATTAGCCCTTTAGGTATATGTTGTGTAACGTGTGCTTTGATATACTTATTCATGTTATTCATAACATGACTTGCGTAGTGAGTGCGTAGGATTTTAAGGTCGCTTTCAACATTATCCGGACACTGGGTCGACAATATTTTGATATATCTTCTTCCAACTGAACGCCAATCAAGGAAGAAACAAGTTTAATTTTTGAAGTCCATAGTATGACTCTGTCAAGGATCAAACCTGGGACCTGCCGCTTGCGAAGTAAGCACTCTGCACAAGGCCATCGCAATAATTTTATCTCTCTGTGTTCCTTCTCAATATGCCCAAGACAGAAGTGTTTGGCTAAGAACGTTTTGGGTCAACTTTCTCGGTGTATTTGAACGATGTTGTAATGATAATATGGAAGTGTGTTATCAATGTTTTAATAATCCATGTTTCAATAATCTTATTTTCGAGATAAGGAATACAATCTCCAGTACATCCAAGTCAATAGCAGAATTATTTTCCAGAAGCAAAAGGATTTTGACGCAAGATCATATCTGTTTTTGTCACTTTACATAGATATACCTTATGCACAAAGCTGATGAAATCACACACTATCATCGACAGATGAGCAAAACCTGTTGTAACAAAATAACCATTACTCCTTTTAGGCCTGGGCGATTTGGGGCATATCGCAGCTATCGATTTGGGGCATACCTCAGCTATCGATTTGGGGCATATCACAGCTATCGATTTGGGGCATACCTCAGCTATCGATTTGGGGCATGTAGCAGCTATCGATTTGGGGCATACCTCAGCTCTCGATTTGGGGCATATCGCAGCTATCGATTTGGGGCATACCTCAGCTATCGATTTGGGGCATACCTCAGCTATCGATTTGGGGCATACCTCAGCTGTCGATTTGGGGCATATCGCAGCTATCGATCTGGGACATACCTCAGCTATCGATTTGGGGCATATCGCAGCTATCGATTTGGGGCATACGGCAGCTATCGATTTGGGGCATACCTCAGCTATCGATTTGGGGCATATCGCAGCTATCGATGTGGGGCATACGGCAGCTATCGATTTGGGGCATACCGCAGCTATAGATTTTCGTTATTGCTATACTATCAACATGGATGTAAATTTTTGCTAATTGATATGCCCGGTGTGAAGTTATGAATTGTGGCAGACGCGACGACTTACTTGGTCATTACTGCCCATAATTGTTTTAATAAATCACGGTAAAATCCGGCTATTGGGCCAACACGATAGTGAGTTCGTCGGTAGATACAGAGAAACCTGTGTGTGACTGACGATTGCGGTCATCCTTCCTCTAAAGTTTTGAGTACAACCTTTAACCATTGAACTGATCGATGCGAAATGTGGCCTTCCAAATAGACGGTTAACGTTATGAAATCTGGAATCGATGTGTGAGTAAAAAATATCGTGAAAGTCAAGTTATTGACGGCACGGCGGAGGCTGCCTAGAACGGAAGTAGCCTACACCGGAAGTAGCCTACACCGGAAGTAGCCTACAACTTCAGATAAATTATAGATTTGGGATTCTCGTAAATCTTATAAGATCTGAATATAATTTCAAATCCATTTAGTTGGACCTCAGTGAAAATCATTATAACTGGCGCTGGTGTTGCATTTTCCCATATAATACTCTGTAAAATGTTTGCGGAATAACGTGCTGGGGTGGTTCATCCCACACACGTATAGGTGATGAGGGCGAGCGACGCGGGCTTACTGATCACGACGCTCGACACCAGCTGCTACCAACGTTTCTCTCAAGCTGGCGCTGATATTTTCCCTATAATACTGATTAAAGCGATATGGGGAAAAGAATCACATATTAACTTGATCAAGGGATGAAAATTCCCACTCTCTAGAAGGAAAATACATCCCAACCTCGACATGGCGGCTAAGCTGGGATTTATTTTCCTTCTCTCAAGGAAAAAATTTCGTCCCTTGATCAAGTTCTGTGGGATTCTCTTACCCTCGATCGCGACAGGGCGAATTGATTCTCTGATCGGAAGGAAATACTCCAGCCGTACACGTAGAGAATACAGGGAATGAAAGCACGGATGATTGTGCGTTTCGTACCTGAATCATTGTGCAATACAAACTCTGTCTGTTGGTGTTTATTGTGAATACTGTATTGGTATTGTGACTGGGTCATTTTAGTAGAGTAGATTATGATTACAATTAATTAAGGTAGTTTACAGATATTCTCTCTCACGTTTTCACCTGTTCACTTGCACATTCATACAGCAAAAGATCGGCGTCTTCTGTTAGTTTGATAATAGATCCCATACCACATATCCTTATATGAGTGTTATAATATAGTCAACATATTCTTTCTACCATATATATTACTGCTTTCAGAGATGTGTCGAATGAAATATATTATGTTTCAATGCATAACATACATAGCTGACGAGTCACAATCAAATGGAGGCTTCACTATTCAGACAGTCATTTTGTGATACTCAGGTCGCGTAAGATTAATGTGCCACCCTTAAAGTTGAAAATTTGCATATAATTCAATGGGCACTAGTAGCTTGTCGTGTTATAACACAAATGTGTGCGATAATCTGAATTGGCTGTGAAATAAAATTTTGAAATGTAACAATGATGACTTATTTCGTTGTACATGTATATAGATATTTATTTAATGGTGAAATGTAAAGGGTCGGAAGCCTGTGTTAAACACTGCTCAGACGCATCCTTACTAATGAAGTAATATCATATAGTGAATATTTTACTAAGTGCTTTAAACATTTATTTGAAAAATATTATAATGCTCAAACACACTGTTATAATTCACACCGTAAATTAACAGTTAAATGTACTGGCAGAAAAGGTGCCAGTACATTCAACTGTAAAATTACGTTACAACGTATTTTACAATTACCGCTTTTTAACAGGCTTTAAACTGTAAAATGTTGACCGTATTTTATAAATACCGTTTGTTAACAGGCAATCAACCGTAGATTGGATTACTCGTTCGCGTATTTCAGCTCTCTGTGTTTACAGTGCGGTCGCCATAAGTTTCGTAAATAATGATGAAGGAATCTGTGACAGGAATCTTCACGTCAGATAAAACTAAAATTAAAGTTAGCCGCTGCGTCATTTCTTGCGCATATTCTGATAATGCTCAGAATTTTGCACAACGCAGCTGTTGGACGTCTTCTGCAAATGTGCGTTTCGTGTGCAAAGATATCAACCTCTTTTCAGAGAAAATGGGAATGTTTTTATGTTTGGGCGCAGTTCACCCGTTCCAGTTGATATCAACTGAAATATTACAGTTCAATATACATGTACAGATTAATGTGTTTATGGTTAACTATACAACGGTAATTTATAACAGTGCATGTTAGAGTCTGAATCTGGCTGCGTGTGATCAGATTTGGCTCTAGCTCTCCACTTTCACGCCCATGACAACTATCCCATTCCTGGAGAATACCAAGCTCTAAAATCAGCTTGGGTGTCCCTTACTCCACTCGTCCTCCCGCGGATTTCGACCGAAAATGTTCCCCCCTCGCGGCCGCTAGGAACTCTTTGTATATCGATCTACCGCGATTCAATGGAAATCGGTTGATGAATAGCTTTTCTGCCACATTATTTGCATCAAAAAAAGGAATGAAAACAACTGACTGTTATATCCTAACCCGGAACGAGATGATTGTGTCTCCAATGTTATGACAGTTTTTTACCCCTCAGCCCATAGGGCTGTGGGGTCTTGTCGTTGCCATGTACGTACGTCCGTCCGTCAACATTTTCTTGTCCGCTGAATATCTGCAGATCTGTGAAGGCGGGCCTGACCAAACTTTGGTGAGAGCTTCCTGAATGTTGACTGAAGAAATGATTAGATTTTCAGATGGCTATGATGATTTCGTGATTTTCAATTATTTTTTTTATTATTTATTGATGGCTCAGCTTTTGCAATGTTATCTATGCCCATCAACATGTTCTTGTCCGCTGAATATCTGCAGATCTATCAAGTCAGGCCTGACCAAACTTTGGTGAGAGCTTCCTGAATGTTGACTGATGAAGTGATTAGATTTTCAGATGGCTATGATGATTTCATGAATTTTAATTATTTCTTTTATTTTGTTTATTGATGGCTTGGCTTTTTGCACTGTTGTCTATGCCCATTGGGAACCCTTGGTTGCATGTTTCATTGTGACTTTTGAAGGTTCTCTGATACAAGAAAGCCTGGGCCATTCAAGATTACCATTGGATGGAACTCCCCAATTCAACCTATGCACTACCCTTGGGGGGATTTCTTCACCCCTGGGGCACTAAATGTTAAAGTTTTGGACTTTTTCCTATTCACAGCTTCTCAGCCTGCAGTGTACATTGCTTTTTCACACACATGCTGAATCACCTAATTTTTTTTCCTTTTATAGTAATAACTAACAGGTTGGTGACATTATTTTATTTCCCAAGTACAAGAGAAAAAAACCGGCGAGGGGGTCCCCGCAGTATCGAACCCCTGTTAGGTTTGAATTTCACGTCGCCTTAAATGAAGGACAACATTTTTCTTCAATTTTGCTACATCGATTTATCACAAAGCTTTTGCACAAACCATATTTTATTTCAGAAGTATAATAAGAAATAACTGGCAGGGGAATCCCTGCAGTATCGAAGCCCTGTTAGTGTGAATTTCGCGTCGCCTTAAATGAAGGACAACATTTTTCTTCAATTTTGCTATTAAATCATTCTACTCCACATCATATGATTTATCTTGAAGCTTTTGCACAAAACATATTTATTTCAGAAGTGTAGTTTGAATTTCGTGTCACCTTAAATGAAGGACAACATTTTTCTTCAATTTTGCTGTTAAATCATTCTATTTTACATGTACATCATATGATTTATCCTAAAACTTTTGCATGAACCATATTTGTGTCCACACATTTAACTGGTACAACATAATGCTTCAATTTTTGTCACCAAACATGTTACTGTACCTTGGAAATTATTTAAAACGAGTGATTAGGAGAGTGTCAATCAGTGTGTTTCTATGCCATTAAACTTATCACACTTGTGCAATGCATAAATTGCCACTGATAAAGCTACACTTTCTTGCATGCTGTAATCCCAGCACACCACTCACATGAAAACGAAGTCTATTATATCTATCACTTTCATTTTTTGTTTCATTTGAGTTTTGGGTGCCCATACGTTTTTCGGAATGCAGCCCTGATCCTACTTGATTAAAAAAAACAGGCTGAGGGGTCCACGCACCTTTTAGGTGCTTGCCTGCAATTCATGTTTAGGATTACAATATCTTAGTATAGTGCAGATTATAGTGAAGAAAATGCGGGAATAAGACCACTTTTAAGATTACCAGTCGGCTAACTCCTATTTTTGTGTGGCCCGTTGACCGAGTGATTTAAATCACTGACATATAGTGTTGGCGATTGGGTGCCTTACTCTGACGGTCAGTGGTTCCAATCCCTGATGGGACTGGAATTCGCGCTATACTAACATAGTGTAATATTTCTAAATGACAAAAAAATATCTTCTTAAATGTTGTGTATACATGTAAATGAAGATGAGTTAAGTTCATTTCAAATCTTTCTTCTGTATGCATGCTACACATTATCGTCAGCAGTGTCTTTTCCCCCTGGTGGAGTGATCTGTGAAGTCATATGACGCAGTCAGTATGTCGGCACCTCTTCCCACTTCCCTTATATGTGTTGGAATTATCTTTCTGCATGCTTAGTTAAGTACTAACTCTTCTGACACATATTTCAGAGGAAAAAAATATTGATAAAAATCCTTTAATTTTTTTAAATTTTTACAGAAATGAGAAAAAAAATAAAAATAAAAATTATATCACGACATTAGCCAGACACCAATAGGGAGAGCGGAGTTGGGCAGCTGCTTGTTGACCGTCTGTAGACACTGTTAATGTCCAACTGTAGACACTGTTAATGTCCAAACGCCCGTTAATGTCCAAATTGGACATTAACACGCAGCGAGTGCGTGTTAATGTCCTAAGTTTGGACATTAACCGCCTCTTATTGTCCTAGGGCAAATTTGGACATTAGCGGTCGACCTGCAACTGATTTTTTTTTCAATATGTACAAGTTGCGTCTTAATGTCCTAACAGTCCATAGTCCGTAGTTCGTTTTTTGACTAATTCAATATCTTGTGGTCATATCGATTCCTCGCAGTGTAAGATGGATATATGAACATGGGCTGTAGTCTCACAAAGCGATTTCGCCCTGTCTTGGTGTTTTTTAAATGTTTTCTTGTGTTCATTAACAGTCCATACTCCGTAGTCCGTAGTTCGTTTTTTCACTAATTTAATATCTGTGGTCATATCGATTCCTCGTGGAACGCTGCATACGTACTTTCAGTTTCTTCAAAACGACGCGCGATCAACACATTTCTTGTAGGCGCGCGCTAAATGGTCTCAATGAAATTTTGGAACAGAGGCGGGACTGTTTTAGGGCAATAACAGTCGAAGTGATACATATCGACCGCTAATGTCCAAAGTTTGGACGATAACATTCATGCTGGCGTCTTATTGTCCTACGTGGGACATTAACACGCACTCGTTGCGTGTTAATGTCCAATTTGGACATTAACGGGCGTTTGGACATTAACAGTGTCTACAACTGTCAATTATCAGTAAGTGGAGGAACCCGGTAAAGAACCATAAATCAGTGACTCTCGGCTTATAAACTGGCCAACTCCCACGCATGAAGCCGGCGCGGGGATCGAACTCATACTAAGCTATCACTTGGCCACCGAGGGCCCCACGCACCAACCAATGCATACCATCATTGTTCTTCTTACTCTTACAATTTAGTAAATGCATAATCCAATATTATAAACCCCCTCCCCAAAACACATGCATATCCATGACCAATCAACATGACTATGCATTGTTGATAAATGTTGACACATGTAACAATATAATATACTATAAATCATAGGTATATGGAGGTAGGAATAAAACTGAGAATGATTTGCAGTCAATTTGTCGTGTTCACTAAATCTACAAAGTTGAAAGGCATATACTTTTATACTTGAATAAATGCATCATCAACATGCTCAGTAAATGTTTTAACTTTTAGTCTGTTATGAAAAAACAGTTTCAAAATATTTACATTTCCAAGTGATGTTTCAACGACAACAAACCACAGTAACATTTGACCCTTAAGTAGTTTCTCAAAGATGAAATCGTCTTCCTCACTTCGTATGAAGTTATTCTAACATTAGCATGACTGCTCGGTTATTGGACAGGCCCTATTATTGGACACATAGACCCAGTGGGGCTATTTTCTGTGAATATTACATGACAACTGTAATACAAATTTAATTTTACAGTTGAGTTACATGCTGATGAATGTAACATGCTGATGAATTCCCGTTTACTCACGGAGTTTGTGCACGTTAAGCCCACATGCGGGTCGAAAATAGTGTCACAAATTTGGGAGAAAAAACGCATCACAAAATTTCTTCCAGTTTCTCAGTTTCATTCCTGATTGCAGGTTTGATTAAATTCAACGAAATTTGGCTGAAAATTTTCCCACAAATATAGAGAATCTTCATTCTGAATCTCAGTGTGCAACGCGACCGGCGTTTGGCAGACGATGTGTATTTCTCCCCGTCACCTGTGGGCTTTAGGGCAGCATTCTTTTGCTTGTCACTATAGCCGACTCATAGCTTGGATACAGGCTAAGCCTATCCCAACTAAGTTTTTGTCCGCAGCCGCGTTGGTTCCTGCTTTTATGTGTCCGTGGACGTCCGTGGATGTTCGTGGATGTCTGTTCAAATACTTTGCAAGCGATAACTTCCAAATGCTTTATCGGATTCTTCCGAAATTTGGCATCTGCATTCTTCGCGACAAGACGTCGGTTGGTATTGCGTTTCAGCAAGATCCGCCTGAAGGTGGCGTCACTGCCTCTTGTTCCAATCTTCTGTGCTTGTCCGTGGATGTGCGTGGATGTATGTTCAAATACTTCGCAAGCGATAACTCCTAAATGCTTTGTCGGATTCCTCCGAAACTTGGCATCTGCATTCTTTGCGACAAGACGTCGGTTGATATTACGATTCAGCAAGATCCACCTGTAGGGGGCGCCACTAGGCCTTGTTCCAATATTCAGTGCATGTCCGTGAATGTTTGTTCAAATCTTTCGCGAGAGATAACTTTCGAACGATTTGTCGGATTCTTTCGAAATTTGGCAAATGCATTTCTTGCGACAAAATGTCGTTGGTGTTGCGTTTCAGCAAAATCCGCCCGGAGGTGGCGCCACTAGAGTTCCTTCCATTATTCCGTGCTGCAAGTGATAATATAGAAACACTTCGTCGAATTTCTTTGAAATATTCTACCTTTCTAGGTAACTTGAGAAACGCTCATCGGATTCTTCTCAAATTTGGCATGCATGTACCATGCCAGGAGATGTTGTTTGGGATTGCCTTTCGCTCACTTGCACTCACAGGTGGCGCCACCTGGTGGCAACATCACAAATTTGTTTCCGGGTAATAACTTGAGAACCGCCTATCAGATTCTTCTTAAATTTGGTATGATTGTACCGTGAATGTAAGATGTCGCTTGATAATGCATTTCACCGACTTGCGCATAGAGGTGGCGCCACCTGGTGTCAAAATCTAAATTTGGTTTCCGGGCAATAATTTGAGGAACCTCGTCGGATTCTTCTCAAATTTGGTGTGCAGATAACATGACACCTCGATACCATGTCCCTCGGGATTGTATTTTGCCCGCTTCTGCCCACAAGTGGCGCCTACTGGTAGAAAAATTTGTTTTCGGGCATTAATTTGGCAACTGCTCCTCAGATTCTTCTCAAATTGTGTATTCATATGGGACCCGCCCCAAATAACACGAACACCGGTGGGCATCTAGTACCGACAATAACTTGAGGACCCCTCTTCAGATCCTTCTCAATGTTCATATGCTGATACCATGCCATGAGATGTCATTTGGGATTGCGTTTTGCCTGCTTGCGCCTACAGGTGGTGACTCCTGGTGGCAAAGTCTAAATTTGGTTTCCGGGCAATAGGTTGAGGATGCCTTCATATTCTGGTCAAATTTAGTTTGCAGATAATATATCATGAAATGTCTCTTTGGGTTGCATTTCGGTTACATAATTTTCGTGCTACAGCGTAAGGAAAATATATTACGGTAGCAATCAACATTCAGTCAGCCATTCTGAGTTGATCTCAAAACCAGGAGAAAAAAGACCCTTCTGCTTCTTACGACTGTGAAGTAGCTGTTGCCCCCCGTATGCATATCCTCTGAGACCGGCAACGCTGATAAATATTGCTGCCATTTTGAAGGGGGACCCAGCATTCTCTGGCTGCTTGTTTTCTGTGTTTTTAGAGCTGTATGTAGTACGCATGTGCATGTTTTCCTGGAGATTGTGATAATCTTGTTTGTACATGGCATTGTTTTTAACAGTCATTGATATATGTATAAATATTTTTATGTTTCTATATGTATGGAAATAAAGTAAAGTAAGCACTGACAAGTGGCTCTCACTGGCAATAGCACTGATTGACAGCCAAGGATAATGGGCACTCCCAAAAACTTTTTCATACCGTGAATGGTCCCTGCGTTTCAACTATTCCCAGTCTCTCCCCGTTTTTTTCTTCAATATATTTTTATGACGATTTATCACTAAAGACGTGGTCTTTATCCAGTGTTACTTTCTCTGCCATACGTGGTTGCATGGCCGACATGTGTTATGCCACACTTTTGTGGTTATTTTCCTTATTCGGAGACAGCGAATTTTCCAACTCGCCCGTCAGTGACGCTTTCAAACTTGATGAAGACATTTCTCACGCATCGGTAACAAACTTTATACCGTTCCAAAACTCGAAGTCACACGATTACACACAGGGCATTATATACCTTCGTACGCCAAAGAGCTCCAACTAGACCTTCGTTCTTTACCTAGGATACGGCGTTTAAGGGTTTTTTTAAATATTATTTTGTTCAAATCGAAAAGAAATATGATATAAAGAAACAAATTTCAGCAAACCGGCACTGTCAAGAGTGATCAACACCCACCGTTCGCATAGGGCCTGCCTTAATGAAAGTTGCATCAGCACGGGTGTACGCAGTGATTGATGGGGATTTGGAGTTCTATTTCTATCCACATTCATCCTAAATCATACGTCTTCTTACACAAGTTTGTTGTTATTTATTTCAATAAACATGTCTTTAACGAAACAACGATTACCTTTTGACAAGTTTTACATACCTACAATCCTTCAACGTTTCCGATGGAATTGTACACTGCTGCGCAACGAATATTACAGACAATGATTTTTTATTTTTTTTTATAATTGATATTTTATTTGGCTTTTCATATAATGGACAGGACATATACAGCATGTATACAGCATACAGACAACACACATACGCAGCTTAGGTTTGTTCTGCAAAAACATTGAAAACATCACAAAATTGAGGAACGCATTTTTACAATAGCATCAATTAATAGTACAATATACTAGTTTTTTTTCCAGATTTGTCATCAATTCCTAGATTTAACATTGATTAAAGCAGCCATATTGATATATATCTGTATGCATATTCTTGCAAAATACCTAGGATTTCAATAATAAATGTAGTGTCGACCAATATTGATCAAAAATATGCCTTTCACAATTTTTATATCTGATATATCTGTCTAATTCATATGCTGATTTAAGATCTTTTTGAATACTTTCGAAAGTTGGCAATTTCTTAGCTGCTTTCATCCTGTAAATTGAAAATTTTATCACTGACATAGCATAGTTAAGTGGTTTATTTCGCGTTTCTAAAAGTCCAAAAATTACTTTTTTCGGCGTGAATGAAACGGGAATACCCACAGAGGCGAACCACTGCTCTATGTGTTGCCAAATAGGTTTTATATGTTCACATTCCCATAATAAGTGGAGGGTTGTCTCGGGGTTTTTATTACAAAAAGTACACCTACTACTAACAGTAGGATCAATCTTTTGGGCAAAGATATTGGTTGTCAGAATTCTATTCAGTATTCTATATTGAAACCATTTGAGCTTTACGTCTCGGTACTTAGATACATGGATATTAAAAGTTCGCCATTCCCTTTCAGTAAAAGATTCTCCAAGAATTTTTTCCCATTTTAAATGAGCAGTCGATTTAGTAAACTTTGTGTCTAGTAAGGTTCTATAGTAAGTTTTACAACCTTTTCGGACGCTCAATAAAGACGAAACATGGGGTGGAATCAGCGGAGTTATTGTTTGTTTCTGTAAAGATAAAATTCCTTTTTTATTTGCCGCCTTTTGTATTGCCTGGCATACAGATATATACTCCAAAAAGTTTGATCTGCATAGAAAGGTTTTCCTGAATGTATCAAATTTTAGGAATGTTCCGTCGGCTTCCAAAAGATCATTAACGAAACGGACACCTTTTCTATCCCAATCGGATAAATAAAACGCTTTGTTATCTATGGTAACATTCTCATTATACCATATTATCTCATTGGAAAATATATGGCTCGCTTTGTAATCTAGTTTTGCTTGAAAATCGGTCCATGCTACAAGAACGTCCTTCCAGAAAAGATTGTCAATATATGGGATGACGGTTTTTCTTAAGAAAGCAGAACCGACTGTCACCATGCTTTGGTTTTGTGGCATATACAGTAGGACTAGTTTTCCCCATTTAGGATTATTCAGATATAATCTTCTAATCCACGATATTTTTGTGCCTGGATGACGAATTTTATTACCGGGATATCCAAGCCTCCATCTTCTACAGTTTTGGTTGCCATTTTCCTGGAAATTTTGTCTGGTTTAGAGTTCCATACAAACGCGAAACAGCTTTTTTGAAATTCTTCTATCATTAGTTCAGATGGATCTGGGAGAGCTGCAAAAATGTGATTTAGTTTTGACAAAAGTAAGCTTTTCAGAATAACAACTCTACCTATTGGAGTCAGTCCACGTCTTGACCATATTCTCATGGCAGAAGAAATATCCTTTAATTTGTCTTTATAGTTTCTCTCCACCATTTCAGCTAGGTTGTGGGTGAAAACCAGTCCTAATAATTTAAAATCGCCTTGTGACCAATCCAAATGCCATTTTGTTTTCAACATTATGTTGGATGTTTTAAGTGAACCTATTCGAACAATTTTTGTTTTGTCTACATTCATTTTTAAACCTGAAAAATTAGCAAAATGTTCCAATGTTTCCAGACATGAATTTAAACTCTTGAGGGATCCGTCTAGAAAAATTGTAGTATCGTCAGCATATTGGGACAGAAGGAATTCCTCATCTCCAATCTTGATACCCTTAATATTTGCATTGCCTCTAAGCATTGCTGCTAATATTTCGGCACAAATGAGAAAAATGTACGGTGATAATGGATCCCCTTGGCGACAGCCGCGTGATATGTCGAAGAACTGAGAAGCAAAGCCGTTAACTAACACACATGTCTGAGCGTTTTTGTAGAATATATTTATCCATTTTTGTATAGAAGGGCCAAATTTGAAATATTCCAATGCCTTTTGTATAAACGACCAATCTACAGAGTCAAACGCTTTCTCGAAGTCTATCAACATTAACAAACCTGGTATTTGGTGATCCTCTGAATATTGCATTATATCATATACCAGTCTTGTGTTTTCATCAATAAATCTCCCAGCCATAAATCCGTTTTGATCCTCGTGAATTATATGTGGCAAACTAGTTTTCATTCTTTGTGCAATAGCCGCAGATGCAATTTTGTAGGTAATATTTAATAATGATATAGGCCGCCAGTTTTTAAGCAGATGTTTTGCTTTACCCTCTTTAGGGAGACATGTTATAATTCCTCGTTGTTGGGTTACAGACAGAGCACCATTATCGTATGCAAAATTCAATGACTTAATTAAATAACTACCTAAATCGATCCAGAAAAATTTAAAAAACTCTGCCGCGTATCCATCTGGTCCAGGACTTTTATCATTCTTCATATTTTTAAGAGCCGACAAAATTTCTTCCTTGCTTAGCTCTCCCTCCATAGATTCTGTCTGAATTTTACTAAGTTTCGGAACAGTGTCACCTAACAAACCGTCTATGTCTACCGAGCAAACGTCTTTCTTTGTATACAATTTCTTATAAAAAGTTTTAGTTTCTACCAGTATTTGGTCTGTTTCTGTAATTATTTCATTTTTTGAGTTTTCTATCCTCGTTATTGCCTTATTTAGGTAATTTCGATGTTCTACGTTTAGAAAATATTTTGATGGTTTTTCGCCTTTTTCTGACCATCTGGCTTTCGCCCTTATCATCATTCCCTCGACCCTACTTTTATAAATTGATTCTAATTTTTTATTGGTTTCCTCTATATCATGTATGACACGGCGTTTCTCATCGTATTCTGTTAATTCATCTACTTTACTTTCCAATCTCACAAGATCCTCCTGCAACTTCAATTCTTCTTTCTTTTGTTCCCCTTTTTTATGCGAAGAGTATGATATAGATTTGCCTCGTATACCCAGTAGTATCATTTCAAATAGTAATTGATCGTTGATTGTTAGCTCCGATGTTTCCACTGGGTTTGTATTATCAGTTCTAGTGTATTGTTCTACTGTGTCCATTATTGAACCTTTAACAAGCTCTACATAGTCTTTGTCTTTTAGAAGTGAGTTATTAAATTTCCAAAATCCTTTGCCTTTTTTAAAATCTGTAAAGGAGAGTGATAAGCTGACAAGTGAATGATCTGATCTATAGCTGGGATGAATGTTGGAACAGTTTAATCCGTGTAACAGGTTACGAGATGTCAAAAAAAAGTCGAGGCGCGATTGCTTAAGTGGAGTTGGCTGTCGCCAAGTATATCTTTTCACCTCCGGGTTAAACTCACTACTAAATCATAATATTCCTTTAGCTCCAAGACCCTTTCTCTAGCTTTTGGATGGTTTACATGGATATAATTAAAGGTATCAAGATCTGGGTTTTGCACTAAATTCCAATCGCTACAAAGGATATAATGCTGACTATTCCATTCGTCTAATATTGTTTGGATATTGTCGAAAAAATCTGGGTCATCTTCATTTGGGGCGTAAATAGAAACTAAAGTGAATGTTAGTTCTGGCATTTTAATTTCCAATATTAGATAGTTACCTTTTTTTGTATCTCGCCGTACTCTCAAAACTTCGAATTCAAAATTGTTGTTAAATAAGATTGCAACACCTCTTGAGTTATTAGAGTATGGGCTGATATATGTATCATAACCCCATTCTGTAGATACGTATTTTTTCATTTTTCGAGTGAAGTGAACATCCTGTAGGCAGTAGATGGACAATTTTTTATCACGGAGATGTCGAAATACGTCAATTCTTTTCTGCTTATTATTCAGTCCTCGACGGTTGACTGATGCTATTGTTATCTCTTGATAGACGTCATTTAATGGAGGGAAAAATTCTTGTGAATTCCAGAAAAATGTACATAAGACAATAAAGACAGTTGATGTTTTTGCATATACCGTAATAAGTTTAACTTTCACTGAGCTGTACGCTGGTATGGTGTTCTTAATGTGTATGTCCTCTTCTGTCGAAAAATGCCAAACTATTCAAAGCATGAGATATCAAAAGCAATGAATAAAAATACAAAATACAAAAAGTAAAGGAGATGGTACTGTAAAGGCGGGGCTTCTGCCCACAGCCAGCCAACTCAGAGGAATGTACATTTCTTCTCTCCATCTGTCAATCACAATGCAATGCACAACTTGTCGTCGGCGGCAACTGTCAATCAACGGATTGAATGTTACCTTGAACCATGATAGCTTCACATATATTCGGTACCAATGCGTTATTATTTCACCACGTTGCAGTCGATTTTACATGCACATATTGGAGAATAAATACACAATTTAGGCGAATATATGGCCGTTGCAACAGATAGCGACTGATCGTTCGATTTCCACGTTTGACTAGCCCGTAATGTCCGCACGGTGTCGTGTCATCGGTAAACAACATTTATTTGACTTTTAATTGGTTCGTAATGATAGCCTAAAATCTTATTTCAAATATACTGAATGCGATTTTAAAATGAGAAATGAGAAAAAATGAGGAAGATTGAAATAACGTGTCGACACATGTTGCCCTCCCGGGATTCGAACTCGGTAAAAGAAAATTTCGAGGCGCTTGTGATCCAACGTGCGTAGCCACTACACCACGACATACGAACAACTGTAGTAGGCTATTTTATCACTTTAATCCACTTACGAAAACTTCAAAGGTTATGAATCATAGCTTTGCATTTTTTAGTATGAAGGACTCCTTGGACCAAAATGATCTTCCAGCAGTGGGAATATAATGTTACCACACAACACCAGGTTAAATGGTGTTTTGGTCCAAGGGGTCCTTCGCGTCTAAATGCGTGTCTGAATGACTCGATTTAGACCCTTTTGTCACGAAATAGCACAAGCTGTGGATTTCAGTTTCATGTGATAACTATAATCATAACGCAATCGCGCTAAAACTTTCACATATTGTGTACTTATATTTTGTCTTGCCGTTACATTAAAACATAAGTATTTTTAGGACATCTTATTTTTTCGATTTCAACCGCACCACGTATAGGCCAAAATCCCGCCTTATCGTACCATCACCTTTACTTCCAGGCATCCTCAAAATAAAGGAGTTTGCCTGCTCTGTCGGAATGTGCAATATATACAATACAAATTCCGTTAGGCTGGTCAAACATGACATGTCCGTGTTGGTCCCATACGGGCCTCCCACCAGGGAAAATAGGAAAGCTTGGACAAGTTAAATGTAAAAAATGGATAATAATAGTAATGGTAATTGAAGTAGAACAGATACGTTTTAACTAAATTGTTCAAAGTTGATAAAAAGAATGAACCGTTGCAACTTATGAGACTTTTACTTGGCAGCATATATTTATATTGACCAAAACAATTGAGAATATGCTCAAAAGTTGAGAACGTTAGGCAACTTTTTTTTAAGATAGAACAATTATGTTTTATAGCTTGCTCTACGCAAGGAGAAGACATCTATGCAGGTAAAGTATGTGCATATTGGTCATAAGACAAAGGTAAAAAAAAAAAAATAAAATAAAATAAAAGAAAAAAAAAAGAAAAAAAAAAAAAATTAGGAGTGGTGGGAGGTTTTCTGTGGACAATACACCTTTGCATTCCATGATATTGGTCCATTGAAACAAATAGGTCGGTGTTATTGTAAACTATATTACGATTCTATATCCAATAATATTTAAAGTATGATATTCGATGTATTAGAATCATCACAATATTTTATATTTACCACCAATATGGACTGAATAATATACAATGATGGCTTCTGTTTCCCGCCAATGGGTCCGTGTAACCTTGCACAATTCAATTTTCGTTTTTTGTTTTTGGTTTCTCAAAATCAAAAATTGAAATTTGACCGTCAATTTTCAATTTTCGTTTTTCGTTTTCGGTTTCTCAGAATCAAAAATTGAAATTTGACATTCAATTTTCAATTTTCGTTTTTCGTTTTACTTCGCGCAAAAATGAAAATCAAATATTGAAAATTGCCTCGACTTGTCCGTTTTTCGTTTTTTGATTTTAACTTTGACGCATCAATGTTAACTGCGCACGCGCAAGGCTTCTGATGTCACTTTCGGTCCGCGGAGTAGTATGGAAAGCGCAAATCGGATTGTTTAGGCAGGTGTGGAGCACAATATGGAAAGCCAGTAGGGGGAAAGATATGGGAGTGTCACCACACGATAGATCCCTGGAGCCAGGCATTCGAGCTAGATTATAATGGGCCAACTGTGCATGTCCAGAAGTGAGTAGGCATTCGTGCAGTAGGTGTGAGGCATTATATGGAGAAAAACAGGGTTGATACACATATGAGTTTCATTAAAGTAGGATAAAATATTAAATACGTGGGTACCCTAATCATAACCCCAAAAGGAACTTCCCGCGTCGATGCGTTGAAGCTTTTGACACCCGCACTTAAAGCGTTGAAGCGTTTTTGACGCTGAACGTTGACGGGCATGTGAACGCTCCAACGATCCAGGTCCCAAAAATACAGACTGAAGATTGGACCTGAAGCGTTGAAGCAGTCTGGCATCAAACGTGAAGTTTGTGTGCTTGTTTGAAATGGTGGTTTACGGAACGCTGGCAAAATACGGATTTCGCGGCCCATCACCGAGATGCTTACTCTTATTGGTATTAAATCTTTGTTGGTATCTTTATGAATACTATATTTCAAATCAATAACAAATAGCGGTTGTGTGCATGAATGCTGTTCGCTTTTGTAGCACTCTAAGCATCTATTTTTAGAAATGAGAAAACCTAAGACTGCGTCTTGATTGGCTCAGGCCTCAAAGCCAATAACTAATGACAACTGCGGGATGCCACCTATCCAGACCTGTCTGGTGCATCTTCACAAGTCCAGGTAAATCGTGAATCCTCTCACAGGGTTTACCGGGACATTTTTGTTGATTCGAGTGAGTTTTTGTGTCCTTGCCTCAATCTCGAACATTTAATCCCCCGAGGTTATTTTGAATTAGCATGTCGGTATCCCAAGCCGGCGATTTTTGCTTTGACTCTCGATGACGATTTCAGCCTGACATCAAAGTTAGGTGGCCTTCCGCAGTTTCGTAGTAATGGCCCCTCTCTAATTTCATAATACGATAGACTGCCCTTGTTCTGCTACATCATAATTCTTCTTGTCTTCTTAATAGCTTATATCTATAATGCCATCCTATTCAGCATTATCAACGCTGCAAACGAGTACGTACAAATCGAGTGCTGGCTTCGTCTACACGCTGATCGGGATCATGGAGTAAAGTTTGTCCTGCCTCAGTTATGCCCCTTGGGTGTGCCTAAAAATCGGGACTCATTTACGGGAAGAAAATCTGACAAAAAACGGTTAGGTTAACACCCCCTTTTTTTTGCCTTTTTAAGTTGAGACCGGACCAGGGAACGTGAGTAAGAAGTTTAATTGAAATCGCTCTTACAGATTTTTCTGGAAATTGAGCCGAATTTGACCATTTTTCGACATTTTTAAGGGGTTTTCTAGGAAAAATGAAGCAAGCATGGAGGAGAATGTTCGAGTTAAATTTTTCTATAACATAGCAGTGTTATATCTTAAAATAATAGTTTCGTCATGCTCTTTCAGAAAATATATACTTATAAGTGATTTGGGTTGAAGGTTTTGCGACAACTGGTGGCCTAAAAACGGACCCATAGTCTATTCCATGCCGAATAAAAGAATCTCCGGAGTGCACCCTTATGCCAGCGATGTCACATCTCAAACATTGCAGATAGTGGTTTGGCGTAATGAGCTTGCTGAGCCTGTTCAATAATTGGTTTGATTTAGACGATACCCCTCGATCTTTGTTTTATCCAGAACTACCGTGGGCGACTAACCAAGGTAATGCATAGATACCCTAACAAATCGATCAATACACTGGCTCCCGAGGATGGCCTGGTGGGCCACATGCCTCTCACGCTCCAGACCTCTTATACGACACGATTTGCGTTTTCTATTCTACTCGTCATATCGGAAGTGACATCATAACCCGCCCACGTGCGAACTTAACATTGATACGTCAAAGTTAAAATCAAACAAAACGAAAAACGGACAAGTCCAGGCAATTTTCAATATTTGATTTTCATTTTTGCGTCAAGCAAAACGAAAAACGAAAATTGAAAATTGACTGTAAAATATCAATTTTCGTTTTTTGTTTTTGTAATCCCAGAATCAAAAATTGAAAATTGACGGTCAAATTTCAATTTTTGATTTAAAGATCACAAAAACAAAAAACGAAAATTGAAAATTGAAGGTCAAATTTCAATTTTTGATTTTGAGATTACAGAAACAAAAAACGAAAATTGAAAATTGACGGTCAAATTTCAATTTTTTATTTTGAGAAACCAAAAACGAAAAACGAAAATTGAACTGTGCAAGGTTACACGGACCCCAATGTTCCCGAGCGCACGTGATCTTTTTCTTATCCATACATTTCACTCGAAGCACGATATGTTACGATTGTAGTATAGAAACACATTATTTGGGATATCTGCGGATCAATAATAATAATAATAAATAAAAAATGCTGATTTACATAAACTCCGAGGGTTCAATATAGCACCCTATCTCCAATCGATGAACCCTAATACCAGTCACTGAACCTTTTTTTTAACGAAATGAAAGCTGGGGTTCAAAATAGAACCATAAGGTTCTTCATATCACCCTACCTGAACCCTATTTTCTAAGTGTGTACAAATGTTTGTTGTTAGCAAAAGCAGAACAGGCCTTTTGGTTTCGTAACTATTCATTCCTCTTTCTCTGGATTTGAGATAACTGACATACAGGTATAAAAACAGGTGTTTTGCTGACTATCTCGAATTTTTAAGTACCGGTATAGCATTTTTGTACGCAAATTCTTTCAGCGTTTGCAGCAATCTTTGACTTGGACCAGTTTTAACGTTGGCGAATAACAATAACCTAACGTCAAATCAATGAGCAAAATGATGTTGATATGGCTTCATTTTCTAACGTTGCTTCACTGGCAAAGAATACATTTAATCAACATTGTATGAACGTTAGCGTGTTTTCGGGGTTAATTTTTTGTCTTTTCGAAATAAAGGTTGTAGCTCACAGATTTCTTCTACGTTAGTGATATGAAACGGTATGCGTGTGACCTTCGTGAAGTTGGTCGGCAATTAGCGGTTGACAGTTAGCTATTCGAAGGGGACCAGTCACCATTTTATCGATATAATTGTACCTCTATTTTAACCCCTCAATTTGGTACTTGGTACATCAACTATGTGGGACATGGTTTATCAGATGACATCATTAGTTCCTGATCCGGCGCGGTTCTGAATAGCTAACTGCATAATTGATTATCTAACTGGCTATTTTAACCCCTTTCCCGACCGAATATCACCTTGATACACTATGTGAGACAAACTCTACCAGATGACATCATTAGTTTCCCGATCCGCCGCCGGGTGGGAGGGGGGCGGCTTTTCTGAATAGCTAACTGAATAACTAACTGGCAACCGAAATTCAACCTGATACTTGGTACATCAACTATGCAGTGGCGTCGGAAGCGGGGCGGCCAGCCCCCCCCTTCGGCACTCCTTAAACTGACCATGTCCCCACATAAAAATTACAGATAGAATGTCAGCCTGCCAGGACGTGTAGTGGTGTGTTATAGGCCTGTTATATTTGTGTTAAACCAGGAAGTCAAATAGAGTCAGACATATTCTTCAATATCGATGCGTGTTTATGCGAAACAACTGTGAAAATAGAACCATAAATCTACATACAAAGCGTTCAGATTTATTTCCGGGAAAACGCGTAAAACGCATCTCCGGCAACCTGAGACTCGGAGCTTCCGGGGTCTAGGCGGCCCCTGGACCCTCGCCTGTCAGGCTGTGAGGATCGCTTATTTTGGCTTTGTGTAAATGAATCGGTATCACATTGATTCTAATGTTCCATTATGTAAAGGTCATCGGGTTTTTCATGTGTGTTTTTTTATGTGCTAAATATAACTAGAAAGTCAAATGGATTCAGGCATAAAGTATGATTTTTTCAATATCGATGCGTGTTTAAAAATGCGAAACAAACATGAAAATAGAACCATAAATCTGCATACGAGTGTTTTTCTGGGAAAACGCATCTTGTGTTTTATCTTTGTGTGAATGAATCGTATCGGTAGGCATATTGGTTTCCCTTCCAAGAACTAAAAGTCATCGTTTTGTATGTTTTAAATATAACTAGACAGTCATATGGATGCAAGCATGAGGTGCGATGTTTTTAATATCGATACATGCTTATAATTGCGAGAAAATCGTGAAAATAGAACCATAAATCTGCATGCAATATGATCAATTTTATTTCCGGGAAAACTCTCAGAACGGATCTCCGGCGATCTAGGACCCCGGAGCTTCCGGGACCTAGGCTGGACCCTCGCCTGTTGGGCTGTGATAGTGGGCCCCCCCACTTTCAATTACGTTCCGACGCCACTGCTATGTGAGACAGGATTTACCAGATGACACCATTAGTTTCCCGATCCGCTAACTGGCTATTTTATCATTTTCCCCGATCGAAATTCAACTTGATACTTGGTACATCAACATGCTCTACCAGATGACTCCATTAGTTTCCTGATCCGACGCCAGGGGGCGAGTAGTATAGTCTACTGATATAGACTCATATTTTGCCGGGGGAGGTAACTCTTGGTGGCGACAGGTGGCGTTGTGGTTATGGATTGCATCAGCATTGGCTGTGTGCCAAGTTTTGACGACTATAGTTCGGTTAACCTTTGACCTTGTATTCCTCCGCGGTGATGCGGTCATGTCTGGCGGTGATGAAAAAGCTTCCGCGGAGAAAAAGTAGTCCCCAGACTTCAAATACGTTGCATGGTCCGATTGGGTCGAGTGAGGTATCAAAGTGAAGCATTCGTGAAGGGGCATCTGATGGGCTGGGTGCGGGGTTGAAATAGCGTCATTCTGCGCATGCGCGGTGGACAAAGGGTATGGAAATACACGTTTTGGGATCTAGGGGAGCCCCTAATGGGTCGATGGAGTTGTATGAGGTATCAATGTGAAGCCTATGTGAGGGGGAATCTGACTGGTCTAGTGTCCCGGGCGTTGTCAACATTCTGCACATGCGCAGACAGGGAATTGTGGGAAAAGGGTATGGAAATAGACGTTTTGCGGTCGAGGGGAGCCACTAGTTGTCCGATGGGGTCGAGAGAGGTATCAATGTGAAACATATGTGAGGGTGCATCCGATGGGCTAGGTGTGGGGTTGAAATATCGGCATTCTGCGCATGCGCAGTAGACAAAGGGTATGGAAATACACGTGTTGGGATCTAGGGGAGCTTCTAATGGGCCGATGGAGTCGAGTGAGGTATCAATGTGAAACATATGTGAGGGGGTTGCATCTGCCTGGACTAGTGTGTCGTCCGTGTTCAACATTCTGCGCATGCGCAGACAGGGAATTGTGGGAAAAGTGAATTGGAATGAACGTTGTAGGATCTAGGGGAGCCCCTAATGGGCCGATGGAGTCGTAGGAGGTGTCAATGTGAAGCCTATGTGAGGGGCCATCCGTCAGGACTAGTGTATCGGCTGTTCTCAACATTCTGCACATGCGCAATCAGGGAATTGTGGGAAAAGGGCATTGGAAAGGACATTTTGGGTCTATTCGGGCCCCTAGTCGTCCGATGGAGTCGAGTGAGGTATCGTTGTGAAGGATACGTGAGGGGGCATCCACCTGGACTAGTGTGACGTGGAACGGACGTCATTCTGCGCATGGGCAGTAGACAAACGGTATGGAAATAGACGTGTTGGGGTCTAGGTGGACCACTAATGGTTCAATGGAGTTGAGTGAGGTATCAATGTAAAGCAGTCATGAGGGAGCATCCGCCTGGACTAGTGTTTCGTCCGTGTTCGACATTCTGCGTATGCGCAAACAGGGAATTGTGGGAAACGGGTACGGAAATAGACGTTTTGGGATCTAGGTGAGCCACTAATGGGCCGATGGAGTCGAGTGAGGTAACGTTGTGAAGGATACGTGAGGGAGCATCTGCCTGGACTAGAGTTTCGTCCGTTTTCAACATTCTGCGCATGCGCAGACAGGGAATTGTGGGAAAAGGGTTAGAAATAGTCGTTTTGGGGTCTAGGTGGGCCACTAATGGTCTGATTGAGTCGAGTGAGGTATCAATGTGATGCATACGTGAGGGAGCATCCGCATGGGTGGATGGGTGTTAGGAATATCGTATTTCCGCGCATGCTCAGACACACCGTATTATGGAAATAGACATTTTGAGGCCGATATGGGCCACTATGGGTCGTGGGAGGTGTCAAAGTGAGGCTTTTGTGGTATAGAGTCAGAATTGCAAGTCGAGTCATTCTGCGCATGGTTGTAGTAAGTAAAGTGGTCAATTTGGGTGTGCGTCCATGGGCGTGTGTTTTGGGTAGAGATGCACCATCCTTGCTCCAAATGGGTCGTGGGCGGTTCAAAGTGAAGCTCTCGGGGTGTACACTCCGATTTGAGAGATGTTCACGTCATTTGTGACGTCATCGGTGACGTCATCAGTACGAGTAATAGCGAAAGTGGGCATTTTGGTATGCGCATGCGCAGTCTGGCCGTAGTATAGAAAGCAGGCATTTTGGGGATTCGTGGAGGTTTGTTGAGTGGTTGACCATCCCTGGTCAAATGGACCGTGTGGGGTATCAGTGTGAAGCTCTCGAATGGCTGTCACCCGTCAAGGCCTTATGCCTTAACGCCTGTCTCAACGGCGTAAAGCCCTAGCATAACGCCTTGACACCATGATACAGACAGATGAGAGAACAACAACAACTACAACAAGGATGAGAGAACAACAGCAGGTTTTTTCATATCGTTTATTTTCCCCTCCATCATAACATACCCACGCTGGGGGATCCGCGTTGGGTAGGTTTACAATTCAAGAAGTCTCTTGTCCAATCAGAGGCCGCCATTTGGCATTGCATCTGCCATAGTCGTTCTTGTCCGTTAGACGTATTCTCAGCTGCTCTTGTCCAATCAGAAGTCGCCGTTTCAGAAAGTTCCATCTTTGCTCGGTGTGACCTAATATGATTCTTACTCATTCATTCATCCGCCTCAGATAATTGTTTGCGCATTCTGAGTATCTATCAGTGCATGGGTGAATACATTCTGGGGGCTCCGGAGCTTCCATCCACCCATGCTGATGCTCTCTCACGTATGCATCACATTGATACCTCACTCGACTCAATCAGACCATTAGTGGCCCACCTAGACCCGAAAACGTCTATTTCTAACCCTTTTCCCACAATTCCCTGTCTGCGCATGCGCAGAATGTTGAAAACGGACGAAACTCTAGTTCAGGCAGATGCTCCCTCACGTATCCTTCACAGCGATACCTCACTCGACTCCATCGGCCCATTAGTGGCTCACCTAGATCCCAAAACGTCTATTTCCGTACCCTTTCCCCACAATTCCCTGTTTGCGCATGCGCAGAATGTCGAACACGGACGAAACACTAGTCCAGGCGGATGCTCCCTCACGACTGCTTTACATTGATACCTCACTCATCTCCATTGATCCATTAGTGGTCCACCTAGACCCCAAAAACGTCTATTTCCATACCCTTTGTCTACTGCGCATGCGCAGGATTACGTCAGTTCCACGTCTTGCTAGTCCAGGTGGATGCCCCATCACGTATCCTTCACAACGATACCTCACTCGACCCCATCGGACGACTAGGGGCCCGAATAGACCCCAAAATGTCCTTTCCAATGCCCTTTTCCCACAATTCCCTGTCTGCGCATGCGCAGAATGTTGACAACGGCCGAGACACTAGTCCAGATGGCCCTCACATAGGCTTCACAATGATACCTCATACGACTCCATCGGCCCATTAGAAGCTCCCCATGATCCCAAAACGTGTATTTCCATACCCTTTGTCCACTGCGCAAGCGCAGAATGCCGATATTTCAACCCCACACCTAGCCCATCGGATGCCCCCTCACATATGTTTCACATTGATACCTCTCTCGACCCCATCGGACAACTAGTGGCTCCCCTCGACCGCAAAACGTCTATTTCCATACCCTTTTCCCACAATTCCCTGTCTGCGCATGTGCAGAATGTTGACAACGCCCGGGACACTAGACCAGTCAGATTCCCCCTCACATAGGCTTCACATTGATACCTCATACAACTTCATCGGCCCATTAGGGGCTCCCATAGATCCCAAAACGTGTATTTCCATACCCTTTGTCCACCGCGCATGCGCAGAATGACGCTATTTCAACCCCGCACCCAGCCCATCAGATGCCCCTTCACGAATGCTTCACTTTGATACCTCACTCGACCCAATCGGACCATGCAACGTATTTGAAGTCTGGGGACTACTTTTTCTCCGCGGAAGCTTTTTCATCACCGCCAGACATGACCGCATCACCGCGGAGGAATACAAGGTCAAAGGTTAACCGAACTATAGTCGTCAAAACTTGGCACACAGCCAATGCTGATGCAATCCATAACCACAACGCCACCTGTCGCCACCAAGAGTTACCTCCCCCGGCAAAATATGAGTCTATATCAGTAGACTATACTACTCGCCCCCTGGCGTCGGATCAGGAAACTAATGGAGTCATCTGGTAGAGCATGTTGATGTACCAAGTATCAAGTTGAATTTCGATCGGGGAAAATGATAAAATAGCCAGTTAGCGGATCGGGAAACTAATGGTGTCATCTGGTAAATCCTGTCTCACATAGCAGTGGCGTCGGAACGTAATTGAAAGTGGGGGGGCCCACTATCACAGCTTCACTTTTGATACCTCATACGACCCAATCGGACCATGCAACGTATTTGAAGCCTGGGGACTACTTTTTCCGCGGAGGAATACAAGGTCAAAGGTTAACCGAACTATAGTCAGTATCAGTAGACACCGCTACTGGGGCGCTGTCCTGAATAGCTAACTGCATAATTGAATAGCTAACTGGCTATTTTAACCCCTTTCATGGCCGACTATCATCTTGATACTTTGTACATAACAAGCTCTACCAGATGACATCATTAGTTTCCCGATCCCACGCCGGGGGAGGGCTGTTCTGAATAGCTAATTGGCTATTTTAATCCCTTTCCCGAACGAATATCACCTTGATACTTGGTACCTTAACTATGTGAGAGAAGCCCTACCAGACGACGTCATTAGTTTCCCGATCCGCCGAGAGGGGGCGCTGTTCTGTATAGCTAACTGAATAGCTAACTTGCTAGTTTAACCCCTTTCTCAAACGAACCAGATCATCACTTCCGGTAAGCGACGTCACTTCCGGTAAGCGACGTCACTTCCGGTGAGGACACTTCCGGTAAGCGACGTCACTTCCGGTGAGGACACTTCCGGTAAGCGACGTCACTTCCGGTGAGGACACTTCCGGTAAGCGACGTCACTTCCGGTGAAGACACTTCCGGTAAGCGACGTCACTTCCGGTAAGCGACGTCACTTCCGGTAAGCGACGTCACTTCCGGTAAGCGACGTCACTTCCGGTAAGGTGAGGACACTTCCGGTGAGGACACTTCCGGTGATGTTGGAAGCTATATGAGATGAAGGGGAACTTGTTGTAGACTTATGGAAGCAGAGATGAGAGAGAAAGAAATTATTATAGTCTATCAGAGTGGGAGATAAATTATTAGAGGGATGCTATCAGAGATGGGAGGTAAATTATTAGAGTATACGGAAGCAGGGATGCTATCAGAGATGGGAGATATATGGAAGCAGGGATGCTATCAGAGATGGGAGATAAATTAATAAAGTCTATGGAAGCAGGGATGCTATCAGAGATAGAAGATAAATTATTAGAGTATACGGAAGCAGGGATGCTATCAGAGATGGGAGATATATGGAAGCAGGGATGCTATCAGAGATGGGAGATAAATTAATAAAGTCTATGGAAGCAGGGATGCTATCAGAGATGGGTGATAAATTATTAGAGTATACTGAAGCAGGGATGCTATCAGAGATAAGAGATGTATGGAAGCAGGGATGCTATCAGAGATGGGAGAAAAATTATTAGTCTACGGAAACAGGGATGCTATCAGAGATGGAAGATAAATTATTAGAGTCTATGGCAGCAGGGATGCTATCAGAGATGGGAGATATATGGAAGCAGGGATGCTATCAGATGGGAGATAAATTATTAGAGACTATGGAAACAGGGATGCTATCAGAGATGGGAGAAAAATTATTAGTCTGTGGAAACAGGGATGCTATCAGAGATGGGAGATAAATTATTAGAGTATATGGGAGCAGTGATGCTATCAGAGTTGGGAGGTAAATTATTAGAGTATATGGGAGCAGTGATGCTATCAGAGTTGGGAGGTAAATTATTAGAGTCTATGGAAGCAGGGATGCTATCAGAGATGGGAGATAAGTTATTAGAGTAGATGGAAGCAGGGGTGCTGTCAGAGTTGAGAGGTAAATTATTAGAGTCTATGGAAGCAGGGATGCCATCAGAGTTGGGAGGTAAATTATTAGTCTTTGGAAGGAAGCAGGGATGCTATCAGAGTTGGGAGGTAAATTATTAGAGTATACGGAAGCAGGGATGCTGTCAGAGATGGGAGATAAATTATTAGAATATATGGAAGCAGGGCTGCTATCAGAGATGGGAGACGAATTATTATTAAAGTACATGGAAGCAGGGATACTATCAGAGATGAGGTAGATAAATTAGTGTAGCAGGGATCATCAGAGATGAGACAGAGAAATTATTAATCTATGGCAGCAGGGATACTATCAGAGATGAGAGAGATAGAAATTATTATAGTCCATGGAAGCAGAGAGGCCATCAGAAATGGGAGATCAATTGAGTTTATGGAAACAGGGATGCTATCAGAGATGGGAGATAAATTATTAGAGTATACGGAAGCAGGGATGCTATCAGAGATGACAGATAAATTATTGTAGTCTATGGCAGCAGGGATGCTATCAGAGATGACAGATAAATTATTGTAGTCTATGGAAGTAGGGATGCTATCAGAGATGGAGGATAAATTATTAGAGTCTATGGAAGAGGGATGCCATCAGAGATGATTGAGACATTATTGTAGTGTATGGAAACAGGGATGCTATCAGTGATTAAGGGAGAAATTATTGTAATCTTTGGAAGAAGGGATGCTATCAGAGACGAGGGAAAAATTATTGTTGTCTATGGAAGCAAGGGCTATCAGTGTTGGGAGATAAATTATTAGGCAATATGGAAGCAAGGATGCTATCAGAGATGAGGGAGAGCTTACTGTGGTCTATGGAAGCAACGGAGCTATCAGAGGAGCGGTAGAGGAATTATTATAGCAGGGATGCCATCAGAGATTATTGTAGTCTATGGCAACAGAGTTGGGAGGTAGATTATTAGAGCATACGGAAGCAGGGATGCTATCAGAGATGGGAGATAAATTATTAGAGTCTATGGAAGCAGGGATGCTATCAGAGATGAATGAGACATTATTTTAGTGTATGGGAACAGGGATGCTATCAGTGATTAAGGGAGAAATTATTGTAATCTTTGGAAGAAGGGATGCTATCAGAGATGAAAAAGACATTAGTCTATGGAAGCAGGGATGCTATCAGAAATGAGAAATAATTATTGTTGTCTATGGAAACAGGGATGCTATCAGAAATGAGGAAGAAATTATTGTAATCTTTGGAAGCAGATATGCTATCAGAGATGGGGAGAAATTCTTGTGGTCTGTGGAGGCAGGGATGCCATCATAGATGAGGGAGACATCATTGTAATCTATGGAAGCAAAGATGTTATCAGAGATGAGAGAGAAGAAATTAGTAGGGATTCTATCATTAGAGATGAAGGAGAAATTACTGTGGTCTACGGAAGATGAGATTATAGTAGTCTATGGAAGCGGGGATGCCATCAGAAATGAGAAAGAATTGTAGTCTATGGAAACGGGGATGTTATCAGAGATGAGAGAGAAGTTAGTGTCGTCTATGGAAGTAAAGATGCTAGCAGGGATGACGCAGACAAGATTGTATCCATGTATCTAAGTTATGGGAAACATTCTGTATCAAGGGATTTTAGGGATGATTTACCAGGGGTTACATCATTACATCAACGGAGAGGCCATCTTGGATTTTTTTCTTTCTGGAAGAATTTAACCCCAGTTTAGAAGTTTCAACCCCCTTGGATATGTATACTGGAAGAGGAGGGGGAGATTCACTCCAAATGGCCCATGCCAAACACGGTTGAAGTTCAAAGAGAATTCACCAGAGAAGAGAGAGAACATATAATGGGAGTTTAGGGAGAGACTATCACAGACGAGCTAGAGAAATATTAATATTATCTATTATTATTATTATTATTATCGGTTATTGATTAGTATTGCAATATGTTCGTGTTTGCTCCAACAACAGACCTCACGCCAGTTAAGACCGAAGTCTAGCATAATGATCCAAGCGGTACCAGAGGTTCACCATAGGGCTCAGCTTCTGTGAATCCAAGAGCACGTCAATGAATTGTTGGTCTGAGGTGGAGGGAATGCCACCCCCTTGCGTTGTCACCGTAAGGTATCCGGGGGAGTGTGGTTAGTAGGGGTTTAATCCACGTACCTGGGTCTGCTGCACGGCTGTGTGTAATTCCCGGCTGGATACATCTTAAATTTGTCAGGTATAACTTTACCCGATCACACAAGCAGGGAAATCGTAACATCAGTTTCCAGACATTTCATAGACAAACATTTCCAGTTCTAATCAATATATTTGAATTGATTCGATGCTCCAAATTCAGTCTTTTATCATAAGAAATAGATAATAGAAGATTAGCCCACATTTTATCAGTGATTTGTTATTGTTTCCATTCCAATTGATTGCAAATATTTCCAATCGGTCCAAAAGAAATTTCAATCTTATGAATTATTAGAGATGACGATTATATTATATTGGATCTTTATATTTAAATATCTTAATCGTGAATCTGTTTTTGACTATAAAGCTGAAGCATGAATTCGAGATAATAATTTACAATCAATCTTGATCAAATGGAAATGCTTTTGATGCCACTATATGATAATCTTCATGCGTCAAATTCCACCCATGTTCCCCGTGGAAAATGAGTGATAAGCTATACAAACGTCAATATTGTGGGTAACTGATGCTCGATTTCTATCTGCTTTCTAGTACAACATACACCGGAAAAAATTGTGTCAGTACAATTTTGTGATAAAATAGCTTCAACAATCAAAATGGTTTTGTATTGAACTTTGTATATCAGCATAAAATCGAATTGAGTTCAACACGAATCAGTGCTGAATCTAACACAATATTTTCAACACAATTCATGGTGCTAAAATTGGGTTAACACAATTTTGTTCGCAGTGCACGATGCCGCGATAATGTACATGACCCAGTCTCAAATAACCAATGTAGACCTGATGGTGAAAAGGGTTCAAATCAAGGTTAAATCGGATAATGGTTGTAGTCCATGTACGTGTCCTTTGCAAGTGTTACTTAAACAACGACATGCATGTGATGCATTCAAATATTGCATCCAGATTTCAGCATCGGACTCAACGTATATTTTTTAACAGCGACAGACACACTTGCAATACATTCATCGATTCATTGTTATTATCTGACACTGGCACATGTATGTTCAACATTAATCCTACCCGGCCTGGGCGTTTGGGGGTCTGTCCCATCCGGAGGGGGTGAGGGGGGGGAGAGGGTAGAGAATTGAAACTTTCCATAATCTTTTCGGCAGCCATTTTTCGCCATTTTTTTCTATTTTGCGATATTTTCTATCAAAAACATGGTAGAGAATAATTAGTTAAGCCATGTCAATGAAGTAAAATGCGAAGAAATTGTCAGAAAAAAACGAAAACATGATTTTCTGAGGACAGAAACCTCGTAGCAGCCATCTTGATCCTTTGAACCTAGGAATATGCAAAATTGTCTCAAAATGACGTCACTAAGATTCGCGGAAAAATCAGGAAGTTTCAGCTCTCCCCCCCCAGGCCAGATAGGGATAATACACATTGTAATTGTATGTATGTATCTGCACAGAACTAATTCAACTCGCGAACATTTACAGAACACTCAACATAAAGTATAAAAGTTTTCCTTTAAATAGGGTCCCTCGGTTTCAAATGAACATAATTTTGTATTTGACAAGGAACAAAACTTGTTCATATTTGATGGGAATCAAGATTTAACAATTTTGAAACTAGTTTCATGGTTGTACCACACAAACCAGAGAATTTTAAGCATGTTTTAGAGATGGATTCAAAACTGTGCAGATCATTCGATATCTGTATATAAATGATATTCTGAAAAGAAGAAAAAGAACAAGAAGACTTAATGAATATCGTTTGTGTAAGCGTGTTTGGGTGATGTAGTTGGGTGCAAACTTTATTTTCAAACTCTCTCCTGTAAATGAAAGATGGCATACAGTATTGTGCTAAGCAACGTCGCACAGTGTGGCACACATACACTGTGTACCATAAGTGTATGTATATTATTGTTGCCTTTTGTATACTGTTATGGTATTTTTCTCGGTCAACGAACATAACTGTAGAAACCACGCTTCAATACATTTCATTGATTTGACTTAGATTTTGTCTTAGAATAAATTCAAAATGGCGACCATACTTGCCCCAATTTCACCGCCATTCACCGTCATGACTTGAATTAGACAAAACATGTGCAAAACGCAAGTTTTAGTTGACTCCGTATGGCCGCCATTTTGAATTTAATCATTATGCTCTGTGCTGAAAATGCTGCGAATAGTTTTAAAATGAGCTATGGTAAAAAATAGCTCAATTTGACCAGTATGTTTTTTATACTTTTGAAATACATTGAGTTAGATAAAAGATGTAGAAAATAAGGTTTCAGATGACTCCGTATGACCGCTATTTTTAATTTGACCATAATGCTTTGGCTAAAGATTTGTGAATGGTCTGAAAAAATCCTAGAACATCAGCCAATAAGCTAAATTTGGACAAATATCTGATTTGAACTCTAAAAATGCATTGACTCAGACAAAATTATGGAAGAACGCATGTTCCAAATTTCACAATATAGCCGCCATTTTTAATTCTACCAATGTCCTTTGCCCTGAGGTTTGTGACAATGAACCAAACATAATATGACATGAGATGAATTTCCTCAATTTCTACAAATTTGTGCTTCTTGGTTCTCAAAATTGTGCCAAAATTCTGCACAGTCTCCGAATGGGCTTTGAACTATGATTATATAAAGTTCAATTTGACAAATATGTCCTTCGGACATAATTATTATACTTTATATTAGACAAATGATTAATGGCAGCTATTTTGAATTATTTTGTACAATATGTGGCAAATATTTTTCTTACACTTTCCCCGTAGCGGGAGCTGAGCTCCAGGGAGCTGGACCTTCCTACAATATATCTTGGGATCAAACTCAACCAGAAAATACATGTCTGATGACGTCACGGTGACGTAAATTTTTTTTTTTTAAATCGGTGACATTTTTTTTCTCCTGAGCCCACATGTAGACACTTTTACACACCCTCTAGAAAATATCTCCATACAGCTAAAAGTATGCCTTTTAGCTATGGTAAAGTATATATTTGTTGAAAGCGCTTATGGATTTCAAATATATGTGTTCACTGTAAATCTGTGGGGTTTGGAATTATTCGAATTTAAATAAATTATTTTAAAAAAATGAGCCTTCTTTTCCAGTTTGCTATTTTCAAAAAAGTGGTCAACTTACAGTAACTTACATCATTATTTCCTGTAGAAGACAACTGGAAATTTGTGTCTCGATTTTGTCAGTTTTGTTCCATTTCTTATTCCATTGACATTTAATTCAAGTTTAAAACTGTGACTTGCTCGATTTTGTAAAGAAATATCGCATTAAATGCTAATAGGATGAGAACCAGGCCAAACTTGATAAAGCTGAGAACAGATTTAATGTTGTCTTCTATGGGAAATGGTGATGTATAAGTTATAGGGTAGAAAATTAGAAGTAAAATGACAAAAACTTGTTAGTCTGACCCATATGGTCGCCATATGAATGATCCTTGGTCCATAAGATCTCACTATTCCCCTCAAAAATATCTCCAAATGTGTTTTACAAAAGATATTTGCTATAGTAATCATACGTTTGTAATATTGAGTTCAACAAAAGAAATATTGACCGTGTGAATCAAAACTGGTTATTTTGCAAATAACAAAAAACTACTGCATTTGTGGTAGCTCGAAAATCCAAATTTAAAGGTTTAATCATCTTTTTAATTCAAATATTCAATAGTTCTGTATATTATGATTATCGCATCGGTGACTTGAAACATTTGAGCTTGCTATGCTTTGTTATCTGAAGTTAACTGAAATGTTCAAAAGTGTCACCAGTTTATTTACAACTACAATAATGTCACACCGTCGTCTCATAAAGCATTAACAAAATTGGCGGGGGTAAGGTATAATCACCGGGAAACCAGTTGGAAGACCATCCTTCATAATGGAGATCAGTATACTCTCAAAATAGGCTCTCAAAATATGACAAAATTTAACAAAGATACAACAGGGAGCTCCAAATACTAAAGAAATATTAATATTAATATCAAAATTTAATGGATAATAGTTTGAGAATGAGAGGAATGCTCGGAAATCGTAAAACAGTGTTGGGTTATTTATGGTATCTTGGTTATATTTTCCCGATTCTAATATAATTTATGTCAAAAGTGACGAAGATGATATACTTCATACTTACGTCGCTTTATCCGAAGGCGCGGCTCTCATCTCCCTTTTAAAGCTCTGAAGGCTTGGGGATGGAACGTCCTCTTCAGATAGTGAGTTCCAGTCGTTTAGTATCCTGTGAGCAAAGAACTCCTGCCGGATCCGTGTTTTGGCAAACGGCTTGTATAAAGTCTCGGTATGGCCCCTTAGATTTCTGCCGTGTGTCCGATGATTGAATAAGTCTGTTGATGGGGTTTGTATTCACCGTTCAGGGCTTCCAGTGGTCTGTGAAACCGCGGAATAATCACAAGATTGACCTGAAATATATATTTACGATTGACTGAAACATCTCACTGCAGATTTGCCAATACGAAATAAACGTTTTGTACATGAAATATCTATGAGAGGTTAATTATTCACATGTTGTTTTTCAGTCTACTTTTTGATTATACGACTGATGCACAGGTAGATAAATTTTATACCAATACAGAAAGCTAGTCATTTATTTAAAGTTGAAGAATATATACAAATGAAATAGATTTATTGAACTAAAACGCAGAAGATTTCAACAAGTTAATCGCCGAAAATACCCATTCAGTATGCACACATTTTTGCGGTCAACTTTTTGGCAAAACAATATTTATCTGACACCCTTGGGGTCTATATTATGTAATAGAGAAACATTACAGCTTCCCAGTGATATGAATATTAGAATCAAGTAACACATATATATACGATAAATTAACAGTGTTTGACAATTTCCGTCATTCAAAATGGATTCCTGTTAGGTGGTATTCGAGGTTGTTGTTATTTAATTAAGAGACCATCTGATTAATTTGCAGTCTGAAAGTATTAAAGAATTTAGTACTCACATCTGGACTTTCGTTAACATCTTGACTTGCCTTTCAATCGACATTATGTCCCAGTAACACCGTGCAGTTTTCATTCTCCAATATAGTAGGAAATAACAGAATATACACTAAAGTCAATGCAAATGGCAAACGTTGTCAACTGCATTCGAGTTTCGTTCGAGTTTCTGATTAGAAACATTTCTCATTGGTTAGATTTACAAATAGAGAATATCCGATTGGCTGTGAACAAGACGAGTACACATTGGTTGTTTCGAGACAAAACGATGGCTGTGTCAGAAAGATTTTCTTGGCCACCTCCTGTACATGCTGTTATAATTTTCGGCGGCAAATTTTGTGTAGACTTACTGTTCCGATGTGTGACTTTCTCTTTCATGCCTGCTTGTGATCTATCGGATACACACAATGAAAGTTCAAATACATATTCACACTCCATATTGTGAATCGTGAAACCCCGTCATGTGGGAGACTTGCTGCCGGACTTCAAATGGCACAAAATATAACAAAGATGCAAACTCGATCTTCCATGTGTACAGCAATATTGAAAAGTATTTCCAGGAAATGCTTGGCCTATGTCGAAGAGATCTAAAAATGCAACACATTTTATATATATATATATGATAGCTAATCAAATTACTTAATATTATTTAATCAAATTATTTTATATGAAAGAAAATATTTTGAAAATGTGTTTCTGAATTCTCCAAAAGTATTTTGGGGTTGAATATTCATTAAACATCTCAGATATGCATTTAAATCAAAGTCATTGCATCAAGCCAGTGCCTGGAGTCTGGTGAGGAAACCTGTCTTTGAAATGTAAATGAGTGGCAGGTTGCCTCTGACTGTTTTGACTGGCAGGAACTTTTGTTTGTGGCTTTGAGTGTTTGCATAACAATTGTGATCTGGATTCTACAGGTGACCTTCATTTACAAGCCCAGTGTATTGATTCCTGGAGTGTTTCCCAGTTTTCTTCAGCTTTGGAAGAACATTTGCATATGAACTTGGGTGTATACTTTAGCCTGCAAGATGTTGCAATCCTGTCAGTTGTTGAACATTATATTTTTTTTCCACCACAAGCATCATGAGCACAAAGACTGAGCAATTCTATTTGAACAGCTTATCTGTTTTTATTATCAAGAGTGCAAAATGCTGTTATATTTGTAACGCCTATGGAGAATTGAAGAAAACAGATTTTCTGAATTTTGGGAATTATCCATCATATCTTTGATGCTTGCCCGGTTTGCAAGGTCTTAATTGTGCAAATATATTCTAGTATTACTGGTATAAATGGAAGAAAATGCTTGTCAAGTCGAGGTGGCAAGGATGGATGCCAGAGCAAAGGCCGTATATCAGACATCAGCCCTTCATTCACACTGAAATAAGCATTACATTTTTAACGAAATATTGACTAATGTAGTACATTCTTTACTAACGCAGACCGCAAAAATTGAAACATGAACCGAGTTCGTGGATCTATGTCCCAAAAGTTCCATTGGACAGACGTTAAATTTGTAATTAACCCATTATTACGGCGTAGCGAAGGGAAATATAGGCCATATGTGTCACACATTGTATGGCCATACAGCATGTTTAGAACGATTGGATTTGACAGATGTGCTAAAACATTAATTGTCTCATTCGTACTGTCTTCATTCAATTAAGCCGAGAAAACTTCTGGTTTGGCTTCATTGCCCCTTTTTCTTTTGGCCGGTTGCCTTTGTAGAGTTTTAAGTATTTGCCTAACAAAAGATTGTAAACTTGTGAGTGGACGCCCCGAAAACTGTACTGGTTGGCTGTAATCGCTTGGTATTTACTTTAGAATGTTGACTTTCTTGAACGCAGAGGAGAAGCTAGCCTCAAATTTAATTGTCAATCATTCTCAGTTGCATTTACATTTTTCTCGCTGTCAAATTGAAAATCGAATAAATAAGTATTAGAGGAGCAATACCCAACAAAAAGTCTTTCTCAATTTTGCGCTGCTAATATTGACTGCAACAGAAATTGTTCGGTTCCCTTGCCCCTTTGTGATGGCATTCACTTAGACTGTCAAAATATGACAAAATTTAACAAAGATACAACAGGGAGTTCCAAATACTAGAGAAATATTAATATTAATATCAAAATTTAATGAATAATAGTTCGAAAATATGTGGATTTGCATTCTCCAAAACACATTATTTAGTTAAATGTGCATAGCACTGGGTGTATGAAAGTCCAGTAGACATGGTAAACCAGAGCAATGTACCCAAGTACTGTCTATTTAGCGGACATGGTCTTGAGATGTAAATGTCTGTCAGGTTGTCATGGACAATATACATAGCCAAGAAAAGGTAATAACTATCACCTTGTTATGATTACCTTTAAAATTAATGGCCATCAACTCGGAAGAGCGATGAGCGATGATTGTAAATTTAGGTCATTGCCTTTTAATTGAGGCAAAGTCATCACCCTTAAAAGGTGATATCCACCATCATTAAAGGAGATGGGTTTAACTCGTCCCCTTTTTAAGGTTGTCACATTGAAGGGGGATGGGCCATCACTTTTTTTTTAGCTGTACTAAATAGGCAATACAGTTGGTGGCCAATATCATATACTAAAATGTTCCCCAAACTTTGCTGAATGTGAATATGACACCTCTTTGGAACAAACAAAGTAAATTGGAGTATATAATTTGTCGACAGGGTTCTCAAGACTTTCTTACAAGGTTTTTTTTCTCCTCTTTCACCTTTTTTGTTACTATCCTTTCCTTTAATCGTAATATGGCAAAATGTAAATATTTAACGATACAAAAATGAGAAAATTATAATCTCCAAGATACGTATGTTATATACCTGCTTGTACATACTAATATACAAAATTCAATCCATATATATAGCAAAATTTCGCGAAACTATAATTGTAAATACAATTCTAATTTTAAATATGAAACTAATATAACAGTGTGAACGAGTATAATATGTATTGTTATTTGTTATTTTCATTGTAAACGCTGTAACATTGTCATGTGTGAATCAATTCTACTACGATTAAAACAAAATAGATACGTACTTTAAGTCCATCTGTTGGCAAAGAAATCAAATTCAGCGCTTTGAAATCACACAGGTCGAACCGAGTGACAGCGTGCTTCTTTCCCAAACAAGGTGACCCATCACATGTTAATAATATTCATACGCTCAAATAAGCATGTCGAAGATATCGTCCATAACATGTATAAACATCAAAGAGGCATCATAATTCAGTAAAATATGGTGATATTCAGAATACAAAATATTTAATTCGGCAGGTTTATTGCAGAAAATCATTATTGGAAACCTCCCTGGAGATGTACTTTTTCCAGCCGCCTTACTCTAATATCCTGTTCTCTTCTCGAGAGATCGCACGAGATTCGATACTTTGGTCAAACTCAGGAAAAACAGATCATCCGTCTAATTACATCAAATTCAGACAACCAAGATGGTAGTATAGTGAATGTTGGTGAGAAGCCCTCGCACATGAGTAGCTGTGCATTCCGATCGCATGTTCTGCAAGCGTTTGTCGATGAGAATGGATGAACATAAACTTGCTTACCTCAATGTCATTAACGCTCCTGAACACGGGCCAACAACACACAACAACAGCATGTTGAATGACTGTCTCATTCAGATGGACTTTGATTGACAGGTGTTACGTTTTGTGTGAAGGGTTAATGCATCGAGGCCGGAAGAAGTCCACCTGAGCAGGAAGAATTGTGAATCGCCATTTTCCTGAACAATTCAGTTGGCTTGACCACGTGTAGCATTTTATTCCCAAAATTTGAAGTAGGTCATTCTTGTTTGACCTCAACGAAGAGATGATTCAACTTTATTCGTGAGTTAAACAGTCACTACATTTCTTCAATTTTCAAATTTTGCTTCAAGGAATCCATTGCATTTTTGATCAATTTTCCTCCACAGTCATTTTTTCGAGTTAGTTCAAAGAAATAATCCTGTTTTCTTGTGCTTAGTTGTGTTTTCTATCTTTCTGATATAAAATAATGAGCCCTTGATGATTTAGTGCCTTTTTTAAAATTTCAACCTGACCCAAAAATGTCAAAATATCTCATATCCGGATTCCCCTTAATGTTTGAATAATTAAATTATTTTCTTCAAATCCATTCTTATTCATTCATTACAAAGCAGGGTCCAGTCATAACAATTTATGGGGGCTCGTCCGGGATTTCAGAATAAATATTGATTGTTCCACTGTTTTTTCGGCAAGTATGTGAATAATGTTGCAAATTTTCTTTTACACGAGGCCAGTTGCTGTCGGTTCTGCAGTATCGAACGAGGTGGAGGATTGAGCATGTCTTGGAAGTGGGTGAGTTTGCTTCTACTCGTCCTTATTCCTTGTTGACTTCAGCTAAAATTGTCCACTATCCTAGGGTGTGTTTTGCCTGAAATAGTTACAAGGGTTATTAGGAACGGTTAGGGATATTTTTGTTAGTGCATATTGAGCACTCTAGAATTGGACACTAACACACGCACATTGCCATATGTAGACACACGCATGCACTGCAGACATTTGTTGTCGCAGATTTCGACGTGTAGGTTATGGTTTAGATTGTAAATATTTTGAGAAAGACCATTGCCTAGGTATATTGAGAACGGTCTTTCGCTTACTTTTGTTCATAAATATGGAGCAGTGGGAGAAATATACCGAATTGGGTAAAGGATACGGTTTACAGGTTAGAGAGTTGCTACAATTTGTCGAGGATCGCGAAAAACAAGATGCTGATCGTAGTGAGCGACGTCATGAAAGGGAAATATCTCGACAAAATCGAGAACTTCAGGCTTTGGAAAAACAAAAGCAACTAGATAGTTTTAGTCGATAAACAGTTAGAGTTGCAAGATAAACAGTTTGAATTGCAAAGATTGAAAAATGCCGAAGGCTTGCATGAAAATATGCGAATCGATGCAGTTAGAACTGGCTATCCCAAGGCCCCAAAACTCCCTTATTTCGGCGAATCTCTCGATGATATGCATTCATATCTCCGTTTTGAACGATACGCTGCAGTCCATCAATGGCGATTAGGAGACAGGGCTACATACTTGACTGCGTTAATACGAGGCAAGGCATTAGAAGTGTATACGCGTATGCCCACTACTGATGCACAAGATTAAGGAAAGCTAAAACAACCATTACTTCGTTGTTTCCAACTCACCGAAGACGGCTTCATTCATTTCATTCGAAACGCATGATAAAAGGTGAATTACCGTCTCAATACATTGCACGGTTGAGCGATTACTTTGACAGGTGGACGTCTGCTGCCTCAGTCGGCCAAACGTAGGAGAAGTTAGGGGACTTTTTAGTACTTGGACAGTTTTTGTTTCAGGGCCCAAAGGAATTGTCAGCTAGTGTACTTAAGAGAAAAATCTGTACGAGCAATAGATCAGGCCATAAAAGAAGCAGACATTTTATATGGACGAACATCATTTGAACTTTGAGGCGAAAAAGGAACCAGCAGATTTAGGGATCGTTCCCAATTAACGTTTTTGCTTCGTTCGTTTAAATCTCTGAAAAAGAACCATGTCGTTTTACACCCATCGTTTTGATTTTCGTGGAAAACCATTGAAAAAAACATTCAACGCATTGGTTCGTTCGCCAGTGAACGAAGTCGTTCGTTTTACAGAAAACCATTGCGTTTTCTCCCTTCTTTGTTTGCCATCGTTCGATCGTTCACTGGAAAACGATGGCGCAATAATACAATCAGGTGATGTTCGCATTATCCAACCTGATAACGCAATCTCCGTGGGCACTGAGAAAAGAATTCGTTAATTCAATGCCGAATTCTCTGACGTTTGGACAGGCAGTAAATTACTTTTACGTGTAACTAGATGTTGAAGTTCAGCTGCATAATTAGAAGACAAAGGAAAGTAATGCTCAGGTTTTTGTCCCGGTTTGAGCCGATACCATCGCGTCAGACACTAATTATTCGGTTCGTCCTAAATGGCTAAATGCTATCTCCTTGCCAATTCCCGATCGCATTATTTATTGTTATCTGAATTTGTATTATATAGAGAGTCTATTATATTGATAGCTATATTTACGTGTAGGAACAAACGATACACCAGCCCGTGGTGACGCCTCCCGATTTCCTCCCTGTTCTATTTCGATCAAAACGTCCCGGTTTTCAAAATGGACATAAAATTGACTGGTAATCTGCGGCCAGTAATCTGGAAGGGGGTCCCGGTTTCTATATGTCCGTATCTTTGGCCGTTTCGTAGCTTCTCAGATTATCGGAGTGTTGTGCGGGCACCAAATTTTGGGACCGCTCGTCGTATGCGCATATCGCGGCCCAAAATGGAATCCCGACAAAGATTTTTTTCCGAAACGTCTTTCTTCCATGCTATTGAACGCTTAATCGATATGTCCATGTCCTGAGGTTTTCCTAATCCAATTGAAATAAAACGTTTCGTTTATCTCTGATGAATATATATTTGAATTATATTCTCTTACCTGGATAATTGACTGTATATTCGACGCGGAATAAATGACATATTATGGGTATTCTTTGCCTCTTTTGCAGAATACATAGAACATAACCGACAACCATAGAGTGTTTAACGTCATAACGCGAAAGAAGATATTAACTACGGTCGATTTTTGAAATGTCATTTGTGTTAGTGACACGGACAGGTGCACCTTCCTTCATACAGGACCTGTTGATACTGAATCGCAGAAAATAATATGAATTCTTTACCTTACGGTTAAAGAGTTGTTTGTATATGTCGGGCATAGGCGGAGTGCGTTGTTACTTTCACTGTGTGAAGCAATCAGTTTAGAGGCGTTGATTGCAAATTCAACTCAGTCTTAGTGATGTTTATTTCACGCGGCTATTGACCGCTAATAATTGTAAGCCGGATGCAAGGCTATTAACTGGGATTGCAGAGTTTTAACGTTTTTTTATTTCCATGAATCTATATTATTGTATTTATTTTCTTCTCAGTTAGGGCCGATTGTTCCCAAATTAACTCGACATGAACTTCCCGTAGACGAATTCTCTGCCAAAGATATCAAAACAAGTTCAAAGAAAGAGATTATAAGACTACTTGACAATCGAAATTGGAGGTGTTGATTATTCACATGTCACACCATAGTCGATCTGTGAAAAACCGTCGACTTAAGAAAACAGCGAAGTGGAGGGGTCGGAGGGGTTAATTTCTTTGAAAGGAAAAACTCAAACAACATTGTTAGCAGGCGTGCCTTAATAATATGCTGACCTTGTATTATTTGTTGCTGATTTCCTGTGTCCAGCAAATTAATCAAATAATTAAAGTAATTCAGGGCGCAATGAAGTTTTGGACCTACGGTCACACACGTTTTACTATCAACGGTACTGCTTTTTCCATGAAGACGCTGACATGGAGTGCTCAAAAACTTAAATCGAGCGATCATTCTAAAATTCTGCGGTTTCGAGCGAATTAAGCGATGCTTCCTTACTTCTATTTATATCTCCCTCTGCTCTCTCGTTGTTATTTATTATTTAATTATTTATTTTAATATTTAGCGCTGCAAAAGATCTTAGATGAACTAAGAAATGTACCGTGAAATGTAAATAAATCATTGAGTTGATGGGCCGCGAAATCCGTGTCGGGAGCGGCCCTTAAACTACAATTTCAATCTAATTACCAGTCCATGCTGTGGTCTTCAATGTCATCATTTGTCTAAATAACGGGGGAATCAAGTCAAGCTGCTGTCAAATAAATATTTATCAATAAAGATTTTCTCCCATTCCGATATACTTTCAGAACAACATATGTAATTATATTCTAGACTTGCAGAATCTCGTACATTTCATCACCTCCCATGTAGGGTCTTCTCTAGAGTGAGGGCATATGTTATATCTCAGTTTAACCAACCAGCGCCCGAGCTCGGCGATGTTTCGTTTCACTGAGCCATGTGAGCCGTTACATGCATAGGCCAGATAGAAAAATTTTGCTGTAAAAATCAAGCCACGCTTATTTAAATTTCAGTATGTATCGCAAAATACATGGCCTGATGGCATTTCTAATGATTAATAACTTTGAAATGAAAAGGTTTATTTTAAGAATAACACTAAATTGTGTTGACATCGAAAATAGGCATTCAATTCTTCACAAATCGCTGCAAGATAGGGTCAATCTATAATACTTGAACAAGCGTCTTTTTTTAAAATGAATTTAAATACAAATGGCATCAATCATTCAACAATACAAGAAATAATATTAACATCATATATCTTGTTTGTTTGATGCCGACAGCATACATGTATTTAAGAAAATAAGACAAATTATATAAACCAGTTATCGGAACAGACTGAAACTCTATATGGGTTCTCACTTGTGGTTATGTTGAAATATTTTGAACAGAATGACCATGTGTACGGCTTCTCGTCGTTAAATCCGCAGTCTCAGTGTTTGGATTACAACATTGAATAGTCCATGATAGATTAAATTTAGAAATCCTCATCGGAATGCACACACACACTCTGGTCAGTTTAATACGGCGCCGGGTATATACCGGTAGGCCTGTTATCGATGGTTTAACGGCCTACACGTATGAGCTACCATCATTCAAGCAATGTGTGGGCGTGTCTTAGTGTGACGTCACTCAGGCGGAACTACTTTCGATCGTTTTTACTCCAGAGAGTCACAGCCCTAGAAACTCTACAAAAACCATCGAACGAACGCTATGGTTTTTTCGAACGAAAAAACGAACCAACGATACACCCATCGTTCGTGGCATGGTTTAAACGAAATGGTTTAAACCATGGAAACACGAACGTTAAATGGGAACGGCCCCTTAGTCAAATCGGAGGGTCAACAAAATGAAAAACACAAAGGTCAAACTAGTAATTTAGCTTCTGGTGTAAACACTAGCTAAGGAAAACCTCTATTTCATGCTACATTTGCGATGAGCCAGGTCACAACGCGGCTCAATGCAGGCTTAAATCGAAAGTTGCAACTTCTTTATCGTTTGCTACATGTTTTGTGTTAGACGATCAAAACACTTGTAGTAGGGCGGAAGCTACATGTCGTATTCCTGTAATTGGTAGTAGTTGTTTGCTGCCGGAGAACGCAGAGGTATTGAAAGGTTTATCTATCCAATCTGGTTTTGTTGGTAACCAATGTGTTACTGTATTGCTCGATAGTGGATACTCTGGAGTTACTGTTAAACGCAGTTTGGTTAAGGATAAACAATATACAGGTGAGACAAAGTATTACATTTCTGTTGATAAAACTGTAAGAGCAGCGCCTGTTGCAGAAATTCACGTAGACACGTTTCAGTATATCGTAGTGGTCAAAGCTCTGTCTTTAGAAGATCCCATTTGTGAACTAATTCTTGGTAATATTCACTTTAACGGTAGTGTTAAACCACAAGAGCAGGTATTCACCACACCTAAAGCGGTAGTTGAGCAGGAACAAGTTGTAAGTTCTTCAGTTCAAACTAGAAGTCAGGCTCAAGCAAATAAGATAAAAGTTCGCCCTTTAAAGGTACCAAATTTATCAGAAATTGGTGACGCTGCAGAATTTGTGAACGAACAAATGTCACTATCTTTAGCGCGTGAGATGGCTGATAGTAAAAAGATAACTCTTCGAGCCACGGCGAAAATTCAGTTTAGGGAAACGAACAATTTACTGTGTCCCAGAGTATCTTCAAGAACAGATGATAGTGTACATGACCCACAATTGGTCGTTCCGAAAAAATACCGTAAAATAGTAATGGAGATGGCGCATGACCCCATGCTAGCAGGTAATATGGGCATTACTAAAACGTTAGCGCGTATACTGGCACATTTCTATTGGACGGGAATGCATGCTGATATTCACCGATTTCGCCAATCGTGTGACGTTTGTCAGAGAACAATTCCGCGCGGAAAAATTCGAAAGGTACCGCTACAAAAACAATATTATCACGACGCCATTTTATCGTGTAGCTGTTGATTTAGTAGGCCCACTTGTACCTAAAAGCTGAAGAGGAAGTAGATGCATACTTATACTGGTAGACATGGCCACAAGATATCCAATGGGTGTGGCTTTGTCAAATATCGACACCATTACAGTAGCAGAAGCTCTTGTAGGCATGTTTAGTAACACAGGAGTACCAAGGGAGATAACTAGCGACAGAGGCACGCAGTTTACCTCTGATATGATGCAAGAGGTGCAAAGATTATTGTCAATTCGGCATATTTATACGTCCCCGTACCACGCCGGGATTCACTGTGTGGTATAAAATCACGGGAGTACATCTCCGATGTGTGGTTTTTATTTCGTCTGTGTGTTGTGTTAGACGTGGAAGGACAGGTCCTACATTTATTTGACCATGCACGAGGTGCAGGTTTGTGGAAATTACTAGCACGAGTGTGCGATTGTAATTGAAACACAAAAGTGTATATTTTGTGTAGAATTATTGGCATGAGTGTACAATAATATTGAAGATATACCAGCCTCGAGAAAGTTGAGCGTATATTATTCCCCGTCCAGAGGTATGTGTTTCGTATGATATTTACACACGGTGATTTTGGAACAATTAGTGCACAATTGTATTTTATTTGAAATCAACTGTGTAATATTTGTAGAATGTAATTTATTCAAAAATGCATTCCAGTGTGTGTATATAGTGTTATTATAGTTGGATAGGGCTATTTCATGTATTTAGATATACAGGATATGTAATGGAACATATTTATGCTATATCCGAAAATTCATAGACCATTTGCAGAATGGAACGCTAGGCTTAATGATATGTCACTATATGAATTTCAATGCTTGGTTGTCTTTCTGATGTCTCGACGGAGTGATGTCCCACGTGTGGAGCAAACCACATATCTTCACTAGCCATGGACTATGTAAACGGATAGCCAGCGTAGGAAAGGACTACGGCAATGTGCATCGGTCTGCCATAAGGACGCCTTACATATCATGTACGCTCGAGTGCCCGACTATAGTTCGTGAAGAGTGCCACAACGCAGTTCCAGTTCATCAACTCGATACCACAACAATATTGGAAACTTGGACTTGGTTTAATACTCTGCATTAACTGGGACAATTACCCTATTATCATTTATTGAACGATCAAATCCACTTGGCGATAGATGAAGAAATTATTTCTTTAATTTGGATGAAATGAATGTTGCTAGAAAAGGGTTATTTAGTTGCAGTATGTGGCCACAGCTAGCAAATTACTTGTATCGTGATTTCTGAAGTATTTTTGTATTCGTAAATTAATCAATGTTAGAATAATTAAATTATTTTCTTCAAATCCGTTCTTATTCATTCATTACAAAGCAGGGTCCAGTCATGATAATTAACGACAAGAGATCGCTATTTTCAACAGAATATCCTGTCATCGGGAGTCGAAATCCTATCGATGGGCTGTCGGCCTCGCCATATATATTATGTATTGCACGCCGAAATGATAATGACGTCACTGCGTGAAGTTTGAGTGACGTAACGACCGGCACGAATTCGGATACTGAACACCTGCTGCCCATTCGCGACTACTCAGCCTATTCCGTCGAAGTCCTAATACCTCGCGTGTTTATGGTGAAAGGATTTTACAGCTCTCAGCTGTAAACTCTGATCCGTCGCACGTGAGGCACATCACATGCTATAGGATATGTTTCCGCTCACATAGTCCTCGTTGTATTCAGGAGATAAAATATATATCCAAATGAAATGGATATTCCCTTGATTCTACCCACGGAGGATATTTTCTAATCTGAGGTGTTTCTCTTGGTTTTTCTTCTCGAGCTGATCGCCATGGTAACGGAAGTCACACCGCTGACATGCGCTGTTTGAAGTTTCGGTGTGATACTGCGCTTTCAACATGGATGCCAATATGGATTCCTAGCGAGGCCGTGTCGAGTTACATGCAGCCATGGGATAACGCCTCTTGCCTTCGGTTCGAAGAACATACACGTGTTGAGACGGACGGCGAAAAATAAACGGCATACCATGCCATTTATTCTGAGCTTTCAATTTCTAGCGTTTTCTCTGAAATCGTTCTGTTTTATGTTGTGTTTCATTTTGCACCGGTCGTTCACATATGCCCTTTCGCGGAGTTCAAGAACGATGATTCCAGCCTAGACTTTGAGGCTGAGTGTATCTTTAAGATATATACATATAAATAAAATCTGAAAGTAATACGTTTAAACATGCATATTGCATTGAGGTGTATCAATTGTATAACGGTATCGATTAAGGGATATATTCCTATCGTTCTTAATCCTGTGGATGGGCTCGCATATTTGCGCAGAACTAGCAGACGTGCGTGACGAAAAGGATCGGTGATATCGGGTCTTCTGCGAGTTTATTTCATAAACCGCCGACGTTCAGTGAAACAGTCTAACTAATGCATACACAACGATTACATATTGACCGTTCCGCTCCACTTCACAAAAGAGTACGTATTCGTTTCATCCAGGTTCATATGAAATAATTGAAAAACTCCCAGGAAAAATCAGATTCTAGTAAGTGAGTTCCTTTCAGTTCCAGTCCATGACTGATGAATTCACTGCGCTAATAGCTGTTTAGTTGTATAAACGAACCTTTAATGCTTGGCAATTAATATACCCTCTACTAAATCTTGCGTCCTCATTAAGGTCCCAAGGTCCCTAGCGATAAAATGTCTATGATGGTAATAAAGCTTTTTTTTAATTCAAAGTCTACAAAATCATATTTTACTTGAAGAATATATACCGAAGTATCGGTCTGGAAAAAAAGTACGATGGTCAGCTGAATAAAAATGAATTCATGATTCATGAAAATGTTCTCCCTGACATTTTTCGCTATTTTTGAAGCGTTTATAGGGAAGATTTTCTCTTGTGGCAAAGATATGATCCGTCAAGCCAAAATCAAAAATTAAAATCAAACCTAATATCTTGTGCGAGAATATAATTTTGGTTTAAAGTGTCATATTTATGTTACAGGAGAAAATCATCCGTAGAAATGCCTCAAAATATGCCACTTGCTATTTCGATGAACCCCCTGATGAGACGTGGTTTCTTCTCCCCGAGATTCGAGGCGCGGATCTTCGTTTGATCCCATGGGATGTTGTGGCCTGGGTTGTTCAAGATATGTTCGGCTATCGAAGATCTTTGTTCGTTGGCGTTTCTGACTGCAGATTCATGTTCTTTCATGCGGATAGACACTGGTCTAGACGTTTCACCGACGTAAGAATCGCAACAATCACACTGTACTTTATAAATGACACCTTTAGGATCGGGTGTTCTGTCGCTCTATTTAATTTTCAAGATCAAGATTTGATGGTTAAATTCAAGATTGCGGCTATATTGGGTCATCTGAAAATAACACTTATTCATGTTGTTTGTAGTTTCGTACATTATCCTTAGCTCTTTGCGTAAATTTATCTTAACGAGAGATCTCTTTCCACAGTCTAACACCTTACGTCCATCTTAATCTATTTATATATGCCTAAGACCTTGATTTGATGGCCAAATAAAAAAAAATGGCGGCTATATGGTGTCCTCTTAAAATCGTACTTTATCATGTTGCTCTTGCAGTTCAGGGTATTATTTCTAGTCCATTGTTCTCTTACCATAGTCTAACATCCTATGCACATTTTGAATCCAATTACATATCAATACAGTCAAGATTTGACGGTCAAATTCAAAATAGCGGCCATATGAGCTAATCTGAAAATCATACTACTTATGTTGCTCGTTTGGTTCAAGGCACTATTCTTAGTCAAATGTGCAAATTTATCAAAAATCGAAGACAAATACTTTGTGCCTATTTTGAATCTATTTGCTTGGTCTGCATATTAAAACTGATGGTTAAATTCAAAATGACGACCATAAAGATTCATCCGGAAATTCGTGGCTATTTTTTTCATCCTGTCATCGTATAATTGAAGGTATTGTGTTTACATAGATCTGAAAGTAAAATTTCTCTAAGCCAAGCCAGCCTATTCATAAAATAGACCCACCTGTCCCTTACAAAAACAAGTGAGAAATGACTACATTGTAGTCAAAACCTGCGGCAGTGGCAATAATACAGTGAAAGGCATATCAACGGAGATAGTGGTAAATTGCCGAGCAAACTGGAAAATTTATATTTCCTTAAGTTAATTTTCAATGAATTTAGTATCAGGTCCATCTCTTTGATCTGTGAAACTATGGAAGGGGGTTGAAGGCTTTATCCAACTGTCCAAGGGGCATAGTTACACTTTTCACTATTCAAATTGAGGCCTGTGACAGTATTGATATTTGATTACAATAATTAATTAAGTTTCTGCATTTACGTGTGTTATCATCTGCAAACTGAATACCTTGACACTCTTTTCCATGCAGCAAGTCAATGGTTTGCTCCTTCTATATAAATGATTAACTATTTAATTCTTAGGAAATATCATCTCATGTTCGACCAAGCCTTTTCGAAGGTTGCTTATTTTATTAATTTCTTTTTTTAAAAATAAAATTCTGCAAATAAGATACATTTCTAGTCAGTATCTATGGATATCTCCCTATACTCAATTCGCGAATATGTTTGTCACTAAGTCATTCCGAAGGTGATTTATGTGCGAAATGTCAGGGCTAGTTCACTAAACAAGGTTTGTGTGCAAGAGAATTATGTCGAATTCTCGTTATTATCTTTTGGTACATCAATTATTGCATTCACGAAAACGGCTGCCAAGTTAAAGTCAATATGAAAGGCATCTAAGTATCAAACTCAAAAACTCCTCCGGAAAATAAGGCCCAAGCTTTTGACAACGAGGTCAAACAGATCGCTTTTATAGTCAGCATCTGCTAATACATGACGCAATTCCATTCGTAAAACTGATTGACAAAGTAACGTAAATTGTGAAGTGTAGAACCAGTAAATTCTAGCGGAAATGGGCTCTGACTTGAGAGAATGATGTGAAATGCAATATGTTTCTGCCCATTCTCTGCTGATACACATAAGTATTGAATCCACGGGAGTGAATCTAAAGGGATTCTGAGTGCCGAAGAGGACGAGAACATCAATACCAGCGAAGCGAGTCCCTGGCTTGCGAGAATGAGGATAGAGAGGCTGTGTTCCGAAAGAGGACCATTCAAAATAGCCATGTGCCAAAGTTCATACATGTAACCGAAAGTGCACAATAAAAACTCTACAACTATGATGTATTGTTCGCTCATAGGGTTGTCTAACTCATTAAATACAAAATAGTGATTTCTGTATAAAAAACCAGTTGCGCATAAAGTCAGTTTTGAGTATTATCAATGAGTCGGTTTCGCTAAGACAGTAAGTTCATCTCCAGTGATTGGAGGGTCATTGTTTCGATTCCCACAGAGGGTTAACTTATTCTTCCTTTCAAAACATATTTCCATATATGCGAATTGCTTGGGGGGGATAAAGTTAAACATGATACCAAATTGTCATTTCTATAAGTTAAACATCTTTATTCGACGAAAGTTGGTGAGTTTGTCCCTAACTTCTGAAACGTAATTGTTGCGTTTGTTTTTATGATGCATGATCTATAATTTGATACCAAGTATTATTCAATGTTAATCATAATGACAATGCGTTGCTTATCTACTTCTTCACCAATTTGTAAATTATCTAGATTGGGTAGATAAAATGAGTTATAGATGTAGTTAACTTATTTTTCAACTTACTAAGGCAGTCGCCTATCAATGTATGCAAATTAGCCGAACCACTGACACGGTTGCGGCTCATCTTCCTTGGTATATAGGCAATTCAAGGATCTTAAAGATTATATACGTGTAATTACTGTTCAGTGAAAATGGTAATATCTGAAAACAATGACTGATGTGTCGATCGACAGCTTTTTTTTAGCGTGCTGACGTAAGAGAATTGATGTCTGAATGGAATTCAACGAAACAATAATTCATTCCACCAAATATAGTTGCAAATGAATTCAAATGTGCCTGAAGACAGGGTTGTCATGTGAGATCGGAGGTTGAAAAGAAAAGTGTCGCAGAGATCACACTCTCTTAGCGCATGCGTATTTCAAAAAGTCACAAGAAGAACAACAAGAACAACAAGAACAACAACAACGCGAGCCTCTCGTAGACCTGCGTGCCGCAGGTAAAAATCTTATAGGATCCTATAAGATTCTGAAAAATCCTATAAGATTATTCGAAATCTTATAAGATTCTAAAAAATCCTATAAGATTCTGAAAAATCCTATAAGATTCTGAGAAAATCAATTTCCACTCTTCTTGGGGAAAACTAATTTAACGTTTTCAGAGAGTGATGTTTATGCGGTCTTCAGTCAAGACAAATATATCTCAAATGCGTTTGTGCTTAATCAGGACAGATCTGTGAATAACCACAACACAAGTAGTATTTTGGACCCTATATGATCCAGATATTATAGGATTTGCAATTTTATATGATCATATATTATTCAATATCAGTTCACATCACGCAAGTAATGTTCTCCATATTTGGCTGCTCGCAGTTGGAGAGAGAGATTTTGTACCACAAATTTCCAATCTGCTGCTCACGAAGCATCAAATATCAATTTTGGTAGTTTCATATGAAATTCATCTTGAATTTAATAAAAACTCATGATTAATATTTTCAATAGCTATACTATATTACAATTGAATTGAAGGATTAATTTTATTTTCATATTGTGTGAATATTCTATCGTTTATGCTGATATTTGACTGAAGTATTTTGAAATGTCACTTAGGAAATGGTAATAAAAATTGACAAAAAACCTAATTGCCATCCATCATAGTTCGATATCCAAACAAATGCAAGGTCACTGAAAACTAAATTTAAATATTCTAACTGAAATCGAATTCACTAATAATCTTCATCTGAAATTTATTTAAATTGGAATAAATGTATGAAGTTTTGAATATTTGATTGTTTTGAATTAAAGTTTTATTTAAAATTGAATTAAGGATGTCCATAATTAACTTTTCGAATAATGTGTGTTGCTGCATTCATAATTGTGTAATATGTGGAATATAGGTCGGTGTGCATTATTTAGCTGTTGACACTGTTAAAAAGACGGACCCATGCTCCATTTGATAACCTAGAAAACAAAGGGAATAGCCCAGGTTTTGAATCCTATTCACAAAAAAATTACATAAATTAATATTTAACTTTTTCCTATATTCTAACTGTTTGGAGACAATCACAATGTCTATCAAATTTATCAAATTGGATGAATGTTGCTGCACAAAATTCTCAGCTAGAAGACTTTTAAAGGAAATCCCTGTCGCTTAATTTAACTCAAACTGGCAAAAACTGCTGCCAAGAAAAAATCACCAGCAGACATCCCTTAAACCTTGATTGTCATCATTTCATTATGAAATATGTTATCATTCAACTACTTGAAGATTCTCATGAATGAATAAACTTCTGATCAGTTCAAATGGTTTCCCAATCTAAATGGTATTTACAAAATCTCTCTACTTCAAATGGAGGGGAGATAACTCTGCTTGTTCACACTTGGTGGCGCTGCACAGAGACAAGAAAGATTTTTTTGCAGTTATTTTATTAATAGCTGACTGATTTGAGGACAGTAAAAGTTATATTTCCGAGTATATATGGCTGATGGAACGATCTCAGATTGATGGTAAGTACCTTTTGCAAATTGTAGGCTAAAATAGCATTCTAAAGTCTCCATTTGTTAAGTCTGGAATATTTTGGACTAGTTTAAAATATATTTTAGTTATATAAGTAACTTTGTCAGGTTTGTATATTACACTGTAAATACAACAACCAAAACATTATACTGCCTTGGAAAGATTTATTTATCTCACCCGTTTATGAAAGAAAGGGCTTGTTGGTTGATTTTCTCGTTTTCTCTAATCTCATGGGTAGGATAGTTAGGCATGTACTTTTATTAAGCCCAGTGTAATTAACCTTAGATATAAAATGCTGTCTAACATATATTCCAATAGCTGAACAGCCATGTATATTTTGTTAATTAAAATAACCAGTCAACCTCACAAGAATAGACCAGTTTGTCTTAGTGGTCCATTGTGTAAGGGATTAACCATGCTGGGTGACTCTTTGCACAGTTCAATGTGAGAAACCCAGAAGGGGGTGTTTTTACAATCTCATTGTGTCATTTCCTGTACTGGTATACCTTCTATCTTCAATAGTCAAGCCATTTCAGATGTTTACATGAAAAAATTGACATGACATATGAATGAATTGATAACAGTTGATTTGTGATTCTTTCAAGTCCTGGCTTTTATTTCCTACTGTCGGTTTCACAGTCTGAGCTTCCTGTCCCGTCAAATTGCATCTCTCCTCACCCCACCATAATGAACAGTTTATCAATGATGTTTTTATTATGACGTTCACAGCTTCACTGTGGACTCTGGCGAAGGAATACAAGTACACTTACAACACAGCTTTGCCCAGTTCCGGGTAGGCCTAATGTACCAGTGGTGTGTATTATTCCTGACAACCCGAACTTGGGATGCTTTAATTTGTCGAGCTAAGGGCTGATCTATATGATGCTACAAAGTGGGGTTAGTATCGTCCATTGTTCACTCCATTCAACACTCCATCGTATTCCTCTTACATATCAATATAAACGTAAATTGGTATTGTTGCCTAAACTTTAATATGTGTTGTACCCCATTTATGTATTTTTCAATTGTGATGGTTGGGGGGGGGGGGGGGTTATCGTGTACTGTACATTCTTTCATACACATTATCTGAACGAAGTTAAATGTCATTTATTAGAATTTCCAGGTTGTTTGGTTACGCATTGCATTGCATTTTCACATTGCTTACATGTATTTCAATATTTAAAGTTAGTACACAATTGATTTGAAAATTGTTGAGTTTATTTTCGAAATAAATCGTGATATGATATGGTAATAATTGTTTTCCCCACAGGAGCCTACAAAGAAGATGAGCAAGACAGTTTGTGATGCCCGGAAGAATGAGCCAAACAACATCCTTGAGAAGTTAAAAAAGCAGCGACAAGGAAACCTTCTAGTGGCACCTGTTTATGACGAGTCAGATGATGTAAGTATAAATTCAACTATCATGACTATTCAGCTAAATCCCTAGGCTATTATCAAATAATTAATTATTTTGACCATTGAGAAGATTTCTCATTAATTGTCTCATCTATATTTATTGGTAAGATTTTAAATTTGTTTTTTTTTGCAAGTTTGCTAACCATTAAAATGCATATTAAATGACACTGACTTTTAATAGTTAACAAGCGATCACTTGTAAATAATCATTTAATGTAATTAATCTTAGTAGATAATAATTCAATGAGATTTGATCCTTTGTCAACATGATTCTGCAGTTTATGACTATTAACATTCTGACTGAATATTATCAATCCAATTGTCCGTACACATTTTGTATCTTTTATTTCATCCGAGATAGATGACCATGGACCTAATGAGTGCATTGTTCATGAGGAATGAAATGGCCTCCCATACTTTGACAGGGATGAAACCCAATGTGACAAGAGAGGTAGAGGCTAAGCCTGCAATTGACCAAGAAAAGATCAAGCCATCCAAGGTAAAAACTTTTCTTCATAAATACTCCAAACATCTGATAATTAATCCCAAGTTCAATGACCATGTTTTTGATAGCTTATAGTTTGAAATGTTGTGATTGAATATATTGATATTCAGTGGCTAACTGCAAATTATTTCATTCTCTTACAGACTTCTGCCTGAAGAAATTCCCAAGTTCCGTGAAAGTCATTCGGGAAGCAATGAAGTCGAAACTTAATGGCGAGCAGAAATTGTACGGAAAACTGATGGAGAGATTATGATGCCCTCATATGTTCCTCCGTTTATATCTCAAAAGTGTACATGTACATAATAAAGAAATATTTATTATATGTATTTGTTTGTTCTTTCTATGCGTTAGTTATTTACCAGATTATCTTTAACATAGCTGTGCTACATCCAAAACAAGCAATGTTTATTCTAATACATTTTCTGATGTATTTACTATTTTACAGCGCAGGGTCATTTTGTATTTCATGAAGTTACTATAAAAGATGACCTATATCACTCATCCAAATATTCCTATAGAAACTTTATATCCTGTAGATTTCTAAGAATCCATTCCATAACTAAATTTTATAGGATCCTATTAAAAAATCCTACAAGATTTTTATCCTATTAAAAAATCCTATAGGATTTCAATCTTATAGGATTTTAATCTTATAGGATTTTAATCTTATAGGATCCTGATTTCTAGGATCCTATTAAAAAATCCTATAGGATTTCAATCTTATAGGATTTCAATCTTATAGGATTTTAATCTTATAGGATCCTATTAAAAAATCTTATAGGATTTTGGGCCAAAATCTTATAGGATCCTATACGATTTTATCTTATAGGATCCTATAAGATTTTTTTGTAAGGGGTCTATTCGTATAATCATCAACTTGAAAAATAATTGGTGAATTCAAGATGGCGGAGATATGGAGTCCTCCGAAACTCGTTCATCTTTGTAAATGTAATTCGCCAAATCCAAAGGGATTATTATAGCTGGAAGTAGACATTTCATAGAATTGATCTGTTTAACACTGTAGCTGGCGATATTAGGTCAGTTGTTAAGTCTGCATAATCCTCCTTAATCCTTAAGACAACATAATGGATGCTATGCCTAACTTAAATTGCTAGATACTCATAAGTAGCAATTAGTACTATATTAATTTATAAACAATTTTCACCATTTTGGAACTCATTTGACCCCCAAAAAGACCAAAATCAGGGTGGTATCCCGTCCTACCTTAATCCCTACCATACAAATTACAACACATATATTGAGGGATGTGGGAAGAGGTGCCGACATACTGACTGCGTCATATGACTTCACAGAATAGTCTTCTGGTAAACCTATTCTAAAGCACATACCAAGAATCTAACGATTCGTGATATGTGTTGTATCTCAGGTACGCTTTTATTGTATCTGTTCATGTAGCAACATGGATGATATGACCACACGGCCGCTAGCACCGGCATGCACCGGCAAGCACTAATTTAGCATGGGTCTCCATTTGTAACACAAAATGCCATCAAAACTTGTTTAAATAGCTTTTCATACCTTTGGCCGGCTGTGTACTATCTCTAGAACGATAAAAAACTGACATCTGAAACTTCTCGACTGCATAGCTCATCAAAGCTAATCCAAATAGGACTTAAAAGTCGGAAAGAAAGTGAATTTTTAGAATATGACGGCATTGAGACGTCATCAAGACGGATATCTTGAATTGTTTTACACATTCCGTCGGGCCTGATCTCAACATGTATTGTGGAAAGTTTCAGCCCCCTAGCCCAAGCGGTTCTTTGGAAATTGATGTGCTAAACATGTTAAATTGTAGGTGCAGTCAGTTTATATAATTCAGTGACAAATGCATTTTTATTTCTGAAATCTATATGTATTTTCATATAATTTCGAAAATATGTTTGACTATGGCGTATTTAAAATGATCGTAAACCCTTGTTTGTTTGTTTGTTTGTTTGTTCGTTTATTCAACAGATAAAACATATGTACAATAAAGTTAATATTTATACACGTACATCATGAAAACCTGGCGGGATGAAAACCCCAAAGGGCTTGTAATGTAAAACTAAATATTTAAAGACAGATTTATACAGGATTTAGATAGACAAGACTGGGTGAAGATTAAGTATGAATTAGGTGAATAAACAGAGATCATAAATGAACAATAAACAGAGATTATAAATGAACAATGTGCATTTGTTTGCCATATAACATTCGGAGTATGTAAAGAAAGATTTGTCCGATAGAAAGGTCGATATAAATTATACAAATGACCGCGCGTAGGGTAGGCCTGTACGGGATGTAGTCATTTCCTCCCCAAACCATTCCCCCCCCCCAGTCATCTTCCCCCCAAATTGGTCATCTCCCCCCAAAATTTTGGTCATCTCCCTCCCAGGTTTCCCATTCCCCCCCCCCCCCCAAAGATTTTCGGGGTAAATTACTTGAGTATGAGTATAACTGGTCATCATAAAATATTATATTATTACAAATTACACGTATTTCTCATTTCTTTGATGTTCTAAAACGTTCTTTTTATGAATGCTATCATATCCCGGTGTGCTTTTGTGAGGCAATGCTTACTGTTTACTTTGAGGCTGGTTTCATTAACACCTGTGGAGTATAACAAATTATGATCATCTCACTTAGGAACTCTTACTCTAATCTCCTGTGGAGTACAACAGTAACATTGTCGCCTGTGGAGATTGGCCATGGACTTTTGAAGATCAAATATTTGAATAAACTATTAAACAGCATTGAAAGTAAAGTAACTTACATGATACCCACAAAATGTCCCAATACAAACTGATTTAAATTCATTGGATAGCATGCAGAATGGCTGAATTTTAATAGGTTGATGCAGGACATTTCACCACAACTGGGCAATTTGACCTGAATTTGGAGTCTGATGTGGTCTGTGATGAAATATTAAAATGTGAAATAGAATATGTGTTCAGGCTACAGTTTACATGTGTAGATAAACACACTACCAAATGATTGAAAATTAGAATTTCCTATTCCATATAACCCAATTACTGTAAAGCACTTGTCGATCATAACTTGTACAATGTACATGGAGAGTTCTTTTAAACATGGTCAACTACCAGATACATGTACATCATTGAACTTAAGTTACAAGGGCTGGCTATAATACTGTATGAGATATGGAGTTAGCAGCATCAAATCTACATTCAAACTTCAATTTGACCTTGAAAAAAGAGGTCAAGGTCGGTCATTTTCAATAGGCTTCTGACCCTTCACCAGATGCATACATGGTATAAATTTATAATTACAAGCGTCTAGTCCGTCATTCATAATCCAGCCGTCGTCCATTAGAGAATATCCGCGTCCATAATCCAAAGACCTATTCCATATTCCATATAACAGTATTAGCACCAAATTCAAAAAGACAATCATTGTATACATAAACATAGGCTTGTTTCCTGCAAGAGAGAAGCGGTCAACAGTTGTCAATGATGCCGGCAAGACATCATGATGTTCCAAAAATATCAAATCCGTATCGCTGATCAGTATTCTTAATCCATAATATTCGTTGTAATGTCTGGCTGTAATTCTTCTTGAGATATCGTGTTCACAAGAAAGACGGACAGACAGACAGACAGACAGACAGACAGACAGACGGACGGACAGACGACGCTGACGACGACAATACCCTTCGGGCAAAATTTGCCCGAGGGGTAAATAATGTATTTATGTGCTCTACCATGTATTATAGTTGTTAATGTATAATATTAAATTTCGTCCTACAGTTAATTATTTTTTTAGGGCGGGAGATGGCAAAACTGGGGGGGAAGTGACCAAAAATCTTGAGTGGGAGATGACCAATTTGGGGGGGGGGGAAATGACCGGGGGGAGATGGTTTGGGAAGTGACCTACATCCGCCTGTACCTGGATCTGTCTCGTAAAATAATTTTGAAATCGAACTGGAACTAAATCGAATTTATGAAGAAACTTATGGGCAAACTGGAGAGTGAGGTAAAGGTTCAGTTCTGACAATCTCAGGATCTTGTAGGAGGCAAACAAAGGCGCAGTGTGCTCAAGTCTAGAGCTCAGTGAAATAATTCTAACGACTCTCTTCTGCAGTAAAACAAGTGTATGAAGATGACTCGGATAAGTATTAGACCATACCACATTGCAATAAGATATATATGGATAAATCAAAGAATAATAAATAATGTAAAGGGTTCTTTTAGTAAGGGCTCCTTTGATGCAGTTTAGGACACCTATGTTTCTAGAGATTATTTTACATATTTCATTTATATGGGTAGTCCATGTTAACTTATCATTCACATAAACTCCAAGAAATTTGAATGACTTAACTTGTTCTATACTGAACCCTAAAACAGATAACGTTGGCGTAAAATCTAAACGTGCATGTGAATGTGGCTGAATAAGCATGAATTTTGTTTTCTCAAGGTTTAAGGATAACCTGTTGCTTGAAAACCATAAAATGAAGCTCAGCAGACATAGTTTGAAAAAGGGAAAGAGGATTTTCATCGGACAGTATTACACTTGTATCATCAGCAAACAGGATAATTTCTGAAGAGTGAATAGCCATATTTAAATCGTTAATGTATATGAGAAATAGTATAGGTCCTAGTATAGACCCTTGTGGAACACCACACGTAACAAGACCTGGTGACGAAATAGTATCGTTATATAATGTAGATTGATAACGGTCTGTCAAGTAACTTTTAAACCAATGGTTACTGATACCCCGAAAGCCGTAGTAACTCATTTTTTCTACTAAAATAGTATGATTGACTGTGTCGAATGCCTTAGAAAGATCTAAAAATGTCACAATGCTGAATTGTTTAGATTCCTTAGCGGTGACCAGGGCTTCGTGCAATGAAAGGACAGCAAGGAAAGTAGAATGGTTTTTTCTGAAGCCAAATTGATTCGCGCAAAGAATGTTCATTTTTTCTAGGAAATCAGTTATTCGAGAGGCCGCGGCCTTTTCAAGAATTTTGCTATAGCACGGTAAAACGGATATAGGCCGATAATTTTTCAATAAGTGGGTATCACCAGATTTGAATATTGGCGACAGTTTAGCGATTTTCATGGCAGACGGGAAAACTCCTGTTTGGAAGGATAGATTTATAATACAAGATAAAGGTGACGCAATGTCACTGGCAACCAGTTTGACCATAGACATACATATTCCGTCAATACCAGGTGCGGCACATTTCGAATTTAGTATAAGCTCCGTTACTTCTGCTGCACTGGATGGAGTAAATTCAAAATCCTCATCTGTTGGGTTCTTCAAGAATTCGGAATACTCTACATTTACATTAGGTATTTTATCAGCAAGTTTGCTAGCTACGGTACAAAAATATTCGTTAAATTTATTCGCGACTTCAAGAGGATCTGTTATTTCTCGGTCACCAATTAGAAATGAACTGGAGGTACTGCTTTTGCTAGATCTATTAAGAAGTTGATTAATAATCTTCCATGTGCCTTTAATATCATTATTGTATGTATTGAATCTATCATGAAAGAACTGTTTTTTAGCCGTTTTGAGAAGATGGTTCAATTTGTTTCTGTATTGGCGATATTGGCGTCGGATTCTTACATCATTAAGACGAAGTTGTAGATTAAAGAGTCTGTTCTTCTCACGGATCGAATGAAGAAGAGCAGGCGTCACCCAAGGTTTAAGTATTTTATAACTAGATATGCGTGTCTCCTCAAGAGGAAAACAGTCATCGAAAATATTCATAAAATCATTTTGAAATGATTCATAAGCTTCGTTTACATCGCCGGTTTCACTGATCATAGGATTCCAATCACATCGTTTTATTTTATCTACAAATATATCTTTGCTTTCGGGGGTAAATTTTCGCGATACTCTAGTGGTTGGCTGATTGACATAAGAGGAGACGGTATCGTCAATGAGAAAAATGGGGAAGTGATCGGATATGTCGGTTAATAGGATACCAGATATAATAGGTGCATCATAGGAATTAGAAAATATGTTATCAATTAATGTCGCAGAATGGGAAGTAACTCTGGTAGGTTTCCTGATTGATGGAAAAAAGTGATAAGACATCATTGTTTCAAGAAAATGTTTTGAAGGTAAATGGGTATCAACTTTAAACAAGTCAACGTTGAAGTCACCCATAAGAAAACATCGCTTTCTCTCAGATTTCATTCGCTTTAAGGTATCATTCAGGCTAACATTGAATTGTTCGACACTTTTCCCCGGTGGGCGATAAAATAAACCGATAATGTACTTGCTAGGACTTTGACTTTTACCATTATTCTGGGTAGGGCTTTCAATTTCTACAAAGAGAGATTCATACTGGTCGTCGTTATGAGCTGACAGGTCTTCTGTGACAATACACGATTTGACGTCGCTTCTAACGTACATGACAAGGCCTCCGCCTTTCTTGTTAGATCTAGATGAGGTAAAAGGAGTATAACCAGGGATGTCAAATAATTTCTCAATTTTTGGGTCCAGCCAACTTCCAGAATAGCCCAGGACAGAGAAATGTAGATTGAGATTAGAAATGGACCCCACTATTTCAGTATAATGTTTTCTTAAACTACGGGCATTGATGTGTAAAATAGATAAATTATCACTCCGGAGCGATGGTAGGTCGTTCAATTTTTCATTAAAGGAATCTTCTTCAAACTAATTAGATTGGTGTACTCTTAGTTTATCCCAGTGATCAGCTTCATAAAAGTTATCATCAGTCAGGTAGCGCTCGGCTTCATCTATATTCAGTTTCAGTGGATTAAAACACATATTTTCATAATCGAAAGTATTGTTACAAGAGGTACTATTATCATAAGTGTTAGGAATTTCATCTATATTGCTGAAAGGTAACGAGTCCCTGTTATCATAAGGAATGCCGTCAATACCATCACTATTATCCATCATAAATATATATTATATGTGGACACATCACCGTAATATTATAATGTATGCAAATGGCAAACACCAATACACACAAAGTTATTAAACTGAGTAAAGGGGACTTCATTGAAACAAGTCTAGGAGAGCTATCCGTTGATAGCATACCACAAATGTCGGATTTACACCTCTGTGCAACCAATCGGCTATTACATGCAAGAACACGGTACGAATAATCAAGTAATAACACATGCAGGAACTGCGTATATCTTAACAGGTAATGGCACAAGCCGGAACACGGTAAGTACCAAGTATTAAAGATAACACATGCGGGAATTCTGTATATATCGACAGGTAATCCAACAAGCAGAAACACAAGAAGTATTTTCAAGTATATTCACCAGCAGGAAGTCGGTACCATCAAGTAATAACACATTCGGAAACTCCATATTTATCAACAGGTACTAACACAAGACGGAACACGGTAAGTACCAAGTATTAAAGATAACACATGCGGGAATTCTGTATATATCGACAGGTAATACCACAAGCAGAAACACAACAAGGATCTTCAAGTATATTCACCAGCAGGAAGTCGGTACCATCAAGTAATAACACATTCGGAAACTCCATATTTATCAACAGGTACTAACACAAGACGGAACACGGTAAGTACCAAGTATTAAAGATAACACATGCGGGAATTCTGTATATATCGACAGGTAATACCACAAGCAGAAACACAACAAGGATCTTCAAGTATATTTACCAGCAGGAAGTCGGTATCATCGAGTAATAACACATGCAGAAACTCCGTATTTATCAACAGGTAGTGACACAAGACGGAACACGGTAAGTACCAAGTATTAGAGATAACATATGCGGGAATTCTGTATATATCGACAAGTAATACCATAAGCAGAAACACAATAAGGACCTTCAAGTATATTTACCAGCAGGAAGTCGGTATCATCGAGTAATAACACATGCAGAAACTCCGTATTTATCAACAGGTAATGACACAAGCCGGAACACGATGAGTATCAAGTATTAAAGATTACACATGCGGGAATTCTGTATATATCGACAGGTAATATTACAAGCAGAAACACAATAAATATCTTCAAATATATTCACAAGCAGGAAGTCGGTATCATCGAGGAATAAGACATGCAGGAACTCCGTATTTATCAACAGATAATGACGCAAGCCGGAACACGGTAAGTACCAAGTATTAAAGATAACACATGCGGGAATTCTGTATATATCGGCAGGTAAATACCACAAGCAGAAACACAATAACTATCTTCAAGTATATACAAGCAGGAAGTCGGCATCATCGAGTAAATAATAACACATGCAGGAACTCCGTATTTATCAACAGGTAAGAGATAGATACAAGCCGGAACACGGTGAGTATCAATAACCAAGTATTAAGGATAACACATGCGGGAATACTACAAGTACTGCCACAAGCAGAAACACGATAAGTATCATCAAGTGTTAGCACAAGCAGGAACTCGGTAAACATCGAGTAATAACACACACAGGAAAAAGAAAAGAAAAGAAAACCGAAAAACAAAACGACACACACAAACAAGCTGTCTTCTGACAGTCATAGTTACAGCCTATTCAATGGGGACCTGCTTTTCTTCGATGTATAATTTCCCGGCCGAAAAGCGAACTTTGTTATTTTTCTTGAAAGCACGGGTCATTTGAGGAATAGCCCTTCTTTTCATGTTGTAATCAATGGCCGTGAGGTCCTCCATTACGTTGAATGGCAACGTAAAGTTGTTTCCATCAAATGAAAGATCATTGCGAACAGTGTCAGAAAATATTTATTGTATTTTTTTTTTACGATTTTATTACACAGAGTGAACTGCAAATAAAGCATGGTATTCTCTGGCGGTCTGTTGCAATCGTATTTAGGTTCAGTGACGTCACACTGCCTTTATACATATATCTCAAACTGTGTATGCACTTTCCAATGCTTGATTCAAGCTTAAGGTGTGTATACTTTGAGTTTTGACACAGAATCACTGTTCCAATGTGCATGTTTCACCAAAATCTGGGAAATTAAATGCAAGATTCAAATCGACTTAACACTTATGAGTTAGCATCTCACAGATTTTGGTGAAACCTGCACATTGGAACAGTGAGTCTGTGTCGAAACTCAAAGATTAGAACCTTGGATGAAAAATGACCAGTTTTGCAACCAGCGGACTATTATTGAAATAATCCACCCCCGACAGAGGAAAAATCATCTTCAGTCTCGACGTCCTTACCGTCCTTGTTTCCCGGTGTTTTAGTCCGACAATTTCGCGCCTCTGGGAAGCTAGAGATGCCTTATACACGTTATCAAATTATTGAGCTATTATGCTCATTTGGTATTCAAACATAAGGCGATTTATTGTTAACTGAATACGTCAGAAGAACTCGACTGCTATCAATATAACTGAACGTTTGTGGGAAGTCGAGAGAATATTCTTTGATCCTTTTGTAGTTCTGCCTGTTTGGAGCCACTGGGCTGAACGAGCTTTGGCTACAACGTCTGATCATCGCCACAAGTTGAATCAGATCACTCCACCCTGGGACAAAACACACCGCTGACGATAATGTGAAATACAGAAGAAAGGAGCTTAATTGATGTTCATTAATGCACACCATTGTAGATACAATTGTTCTGCATCGGGTTAGGATATTAAAGTTCGTCGTTTTCATGTTGGCTGTTGATCCAAATAATGTGACAGAAAAGCGATTCTTCAGATCCATGTTTATTGGCGCTGATTCGATTTACAAAGCGACCCTAGCGACCGCGAGGATTAGCAAGTAGGGAGTGTGGTATTATTCAGGAACAGACTATTGTCATGAGCGTGAAACTGGAGAGCAAGACCTGAATCTGGTCACACGGTGTAAGATACAGACTCCAATATGCTGGAACATGATAATCTTTTCCACCTGTAGTATACTAATCTGAGTATCGACTGTAACCTCGAAGTCAAGTAGGGGTGATAATGAACCTCTATAGAAACTATACCATTGACTGGGTTTCTGTGCCTAAAGTTCTTCAACCTTATAAGAGTGTTGGACTGAATAATACAGCAACAATCAGTTCAGATTGAAGATTCGTGCGGAAACTCCTACCAAAATGAACGTTCATTTGAAAATATATATACAAGTAGGCTTGTTTTCATTATTGAGCCGCCATTAATCCTACCTGGCCTGGCCCAATATCAGAGCTTTTGGGGGGGGGGGGAGGAGTCTCTCCCTATAGTTTCCCCCGTCATTTTCAAAAAGAGTATTTTAGGATGATTTTTCGGTCAGAATTTTCGATTTTTTTTATATTTTTTTTTCTTCGCAAAATTTGCATGATAAAATAGTAAATAATATTCTGATATGAAATAAATTAGGTTTTACCCACTTTTCCATACAGAAACGCTAACATTTGAAGAAATATGACGGAAACATCACTTTTCTAATATCCTACATGGCCGCCATTTTGAATTTACCCATGATCCTCCGCTCCGGGGGTCATGCAAATAGGCTCAAAAATGACCCCACTATGATAATCTGAAAAGCCACGGAGATTCAGCTCTCAATTTTTTGTCGTTCCGGAGTTACGAGCAAAAAACCAACAGGGGGTTAACAGCACATAATTACAATAAAAATATATCTGCAAATATTCATGTCACTGCGGTGTCTGTCAGGGGCTCCTTTTCTTGACAAAATGTTCCATGATTTTGTTTTGTGTGGCGATAAGTTATAGTGCATCATGTCATACCCATAACACCCTATGGGGAATGCTCGAGTCCGGGAGCCATTCGGTCAAACCACGATGTCTCTGACCCCTGGCGGTTCTGCATGTACAGTCCATTCATCAGAACCCGACTGCAACAGTCCAAACCGGCTGGTTCTCGCATCCGAGTGCCTCTGCATCAAACAGCTCTAATAGATCCATGTCCACCTCTATGGATCAGTTTATAGAAGTGTAAGTAATTGAGGCCGCTTGCCGAAACAATTTGCATGACCTCTGTGACGTCACTTCCGTTTCCGCTCACGTGACCGAATGTGACCATTGACCACTGCTATTTCCGGTCACGTGACCGGAACCAGAAGTGATGTCACATAGGTCAAATGGAAATTTCTGAGGCCAAGATGCCTCAATTTTCGCTTTTTCCTCGAAATAGATCACGAAATCTGGCTTTTAATAAGAGGGTCAACGAGCGTGTGCGATAATTATCATACGTCATTCTCCGTGAATCGGTGTTGTCTACGTAATGTTTGTGCGACATCACAAAAGTCCTGCAAATTTACAAGGTCAATGTGACCGAATTAGGGTCCGGAGGGGTCTCTTGAAACATTTATGTGACGCCACAAAGGTCATATGCAAATTTGAAAAGGCCAAGATGCGTCAACGTGCCCTTTCGGAACTGTGGCATTTCCATAATCTGGTTAACTATGGTATACAAAAGAACCACATCACATCGTTGTGAAAACAGAGTTTTTTGTTTTTTTATTCGTTTAAATATGTACATGTAGCATACATGACATAACAGCAGTATGATGCAAATTATGAACAAATACGCACATCTAGACACATATAAATGATATACATAAAAACACCCAAAACATACGAAATACATACAACATATCTGTGCCATTATATATTAGCCTGATTTGGGATGGGTATGCGGTTGATGGTTCTATATGCATACAATTTATGGCAAGTACATATTGTTACGTTTCAAAATAGTGTTGAACCAAAATCCATTTTTCACGAAATTTATCGGCAGTATTGTATACGGAGGAAGTATACTTTTCAATGTTATATTGGTTCTTAAATTTATTTACAAGAGCTTTAGTGCTCAAAGTTGAGCTCTTGAATTTATTGTTGTATATATATCGTTTAGTTATTATCATTAATGTATTCAACAATTGCTGTTGCATACCCCATCCACATATTATCTTGTCACTTGTTATAGAACATTGTATATTTAAAGTCATTTTTCAATCTCTGTCCAAAGTTTTCGTACGTCGGGGCAGAATATAAATAAGTGTTCAGCTGATTCTTTTGCTGCATTGCAATAGGAACAAATATTATCATCCCTTTTCCCTATTACATGTAAAAATGCGTTTGTGCAAATTGTCCTTTGTAAAATTCTATACTGCATATCCCGAAGTTTCGTTTCCTTTGTACTATCAAACTTGCTCTTGTAAACTTCCGCCCACTTGATTTTTGATTCAAGATTTAAAATTGTTTCCCATTTCTCGCTAGCTTTAGTTGTATAAGGTTCATTTGGGGTATTCAAAAATCAAAGAAGTGCCTACATCCCCTTTCCTGCCTTATCAGAGTCCGTTTCTCAATTCCAAGAGTTGGAGACAGGTGTTCTGGCTCAATATATAGCGATGCTTTGGCTATTAGATCTTTAACTTCTTTTGGAACGGATTTAAGTAGTCGCATATAATCTGAACAGGTTCCTTTTAGATCGTGTTTTTATTTCAGTTCGTCAAATTTGATAAATTCTCCCTTACGATCCAAAATATGCCTGACATTTATAATACCTTTTTTATACCAGTCTTTGATAAAAAGCGACTGCTTTAGATTTGAATTGTACCAAAGTGGTTCGTCCATAATGTCCTTGATAAAAGTAGGTCGAAGTTTTTCGTAATTCACCCCAAGCTTCAAACGCATGTTTCCAAAAGGGATTATCTATGGATGAGGTGACTTCCGTAATATAATTGCTTCCGACGTCCCATACACATGGAGTTTCAGTCAGATTTTGTTTAATTATATCAGACCATTTTTTATTCCGTGTGAGTAGTCGGCGTATCCACGATATTTTAAGACTATGGATGAAGTTCTTTACATTTACCATTCTAAGACCTCCGCTTTATAGCTTTGAGTTATTACACATCTTTTGATCCTATCATTTCCCCCGTTCCAAATAAATTAAAATAGAAGAGAGTTTAGTTCTTGGATAAAGTGGCCAGGTGGGTCTGGCAAGGCAAGAAAGAGGTGAATAAGTTTAGATAGCGCTAAAGATTTTATAACGGTAATTTTTCCTAACATTGTTAAATTTCTAAGTTTCCATCTATTCAGTTCCGTTTTTAACTGTTCTAATTTTGCTAAATAGTTTATCTTCCATATTTCATTAAAATTAGTTGTCGAGAATTCTACCCCAAGCATACTGAAATTCGTTGCCCAGTCCAGTTTTACATCCTCGCATAGTTTGATATTTGATCCAGACAGTGAGCCAATCCATGCCGCCTTTGTTTTCTCAACATTGATTTTAAGCCCAGATATACTATAAAAGCGATCTAGGATGTCTAATGACTTCCTGAGGGAGGTTTCTGAACCGTCAAGGGTTAGCTGAGTATCATCTGCGCATGGACTTATCTTAAACTCTGTGTTTCCAAGTTTGATTCCTCTTATAGTTTTGTCTGAGCGTATCATTATTCCTAAGATTTCGGCGAAAAGTAAAAATGAGTACGGTGAGATTGGGTCACCCTGTCGGCATCCACGGGTGTTATAAAAAAAACGGAGACAGATGTTCATTTTGTCCGATACATGTTTGAATATCTTTATAGAAGGTACGAATCCATGGTCGAATAGACTCTCCGAAGTTATAATATTTGAGAACTTCGTCGAGAAAAGTCCAGGACACGGTGTCGAAGGCTTTCTCAAAATCCACAAGTAGTAATAGGCCTGGTATGTTTTTCAGTTTCGTCTCTAGCATTAGGTCATAGACCAGTCTTATGTTTTCCCCAATGTATCTTCCTTGGATAAATCCCTTCTGGTCTTCGTGAATGAGCTTATTAATAATATACTTTTAATCTATTTGCAATGCACGACGACGCAAGTTTGTATGTAACGTTTAAAAGAGTAATTGGTCTCCAATTCTTGAGAAAATTTTTTGGTTTTCCTGGTTTTGGCAGGCATGTAATCACTCTTTGATTTATTGAAATTTCACCTTTCTCGTACGCTGTGTTGATACAACGTAGTACGAACTTTCCAAGTGCCCGCCAGAACATTTTATAAAATTCAGCAGGAAAGCCGCTCAGCCCGGGACTTCTTTCATTTTTAGTGTTTTTTAAAGCTGTGTTCAAATCTTCATGTGTAATAAGACCCTCCAGTTTCATTGCTTCGTTGGTTTTCAGCGATGGTGTATCTAGAGAATCTAAAGTTGCTCTAATATTCACTAAGTCGGCTTGTTCCTTTCTGCTGTAGAAATTTCCATAGGAAAGCTTTTGTTCATTTCTAATCTTTTCACCATCAAAAATGTCATCTCCATTATCTAATTTCAAATTAGTTATTAGCTTATTTGTGTAATTTGTTTTTTCCAATCCGAGAAAATATTGTGTTGGTTTTCCCCCTAGATGTGCCCAATTTGCCTTCGCCCTAGCTATAATTCCCTTTACCTGCAGTTCTCTGATTTCTGCTAACTCTGCCTTTGTTTCACTCAATGAGTTTAAAACGCTTATACTTACATTTGTAAAATCCTGATCGGTCTTTTTCTCTAATATTTCTATTTCTTTTTCTAATCTTTCCTCTGTCTTCTCTCACTCTTTCTTTTTCCGTGAAGAATAGTACTTTATTGTTTCTCCCCTTATTTGCATTAAAACAGTTTCCAGGAATAGATCATCGTCGATACTGAATTGAACAGAACTACGGTCAATTTCCATCAATTTATCTCTGTCATAGACCGGCAACGCATATTGTTTTATATTGTTATTTATTTCCTCCTTTACTATATGTAAATAATCTGGGTCCTTAAGCAGGGAAGTATTAAATTTCCAGTATGATTTACCTCTGTCCGTATTTGTGAATTTGCATTTAATAACGACTACAGAGTGATCAGTTTTGTATCCAGGTTTTATCTGATTCGATAGTAATGTTGAAAATATCTCCTGATGTTATGAAAAAATCCAGCCTGGCCTGAAGCCTGGGGTTTTTCCGTCTCCAAGTATAACGCCTGTCGTTTTCGTGCATTGTTCTCCAGATATCTACAAAGTTACAATCATTTATTTGTTGTAGGACGACTTTCCGAGCTTGGGGCTTATTCACTCTTTTATAATTTTCCGTATCCATATCAGGATTCAAAACTAAATTCCAATCACCGCATATAATTGTTGATGGATTACCGAGTTCTTTGATTATTTTTTATTATATTATTAAAGAAGCTGGGTTTGTCTTCGTTTGGTCCGTATATATTCACCAAAGTGACTGGTGTTTCGTGTATACTTATGCTGAAGATGAGGTAGTTTCCTTGTTCAAAGTTCTTGTTGAATAAAATTATGACTCCTCATGCATTTGAACGGAAGGGACTCATACAAGCATCATAACCCCATTCAGCACGGACTTTGTTTTCATGAATTTTGTCTGTGCGCGTATCTTGCATGCATATAATTGAAAATTGTGTTTTCTTAAAATATTGAAATACGTCTCTCCGCTTGATTTCATCAGCCAAACCTTGACAGTTCATACTTACAATACTCAGTTTCAACCATTCTGTAAATAGCATATAATATATATGCAGTGATTTATGCGAGGACGCGTATATAACTTACGTCTAAGATAGGAATGTAAATTCCTATTAACCATTGGCACTTTCCATTTCCGACGTGAGGGTAATTGATTACTCATATATAATATACAATCATTATACAATGCATCTGGGTGATGGTCACAAAACATGTATAGGTGGACATCATCCCTGAGACCGTTCAAACAACTAACAAAAGAAAAAAACACATTTAAAAAATACATACAAGATCAAATCACAGAGTGGTGGTTGTGCTGTTCTAGCTAATTTTTTCCTTCATTTGCCGTCTTTGTTCCATTCTCTGCTCATAACAGTATATGGAAAGCTGGCGGATTTGCGTGCGGCCACACTGGACACATGTACCACACCAGCACCCATGTGGGTTGATAATTGCATTATGGAACATTTTGAAGCGTGGTTCACGTACCCAATGCAGCCCGCGCCATCCGCACACAGCATGTAACATTGTAGAAAAAAGGCTCATCATATACTGCACCGGCAACAGACTCCTTAATTCTCTAATAGTAATTATACCAAAAGTATATTATGAAAGGAGATGGTATTGTTAAGCGGGTTTTTGCCCACAGCCAGCCGATTCATAGGACTGTCATTGGCGGCAACTTTCGGCCAACAGAGCGACTGATCGTTCGATTTCAACGCTTGATTCGCCCCTAATGTCCAAACGGAATCGAGTCATCCGTAGACAATATTTATTTTACTGTTGGTTGTTATTTTTAGGACATTTTATTTTTTTTTCATTTCAACCGCACCACGTATAGGCCAAAATGCCCCCCTACCGTACTATCACCTTTTTAAAACATCTTTAACAAGAAATAAGTATTTTGTAAATGAAAATATGTCAATAGTTAAAATGTAGTCAATGATTCTACACAGCTGTATGGTGCACACAAATTCGAGCTATTATGTTAATTATTTTGTTTCTTGTGACTACATGCCTTTCAGTGAAACCAAACACAAAATTTGTCAATCATACTTTATGCATTCAATTCGATAATAGGTTCCTTGTTGAAAATTAAATATTCACTGCTTCTATGTAGTAATTCAAATCATGAAACACCAATTTATCGATATATTTCTTCTTGACACGCACAATAGGCGGTCAAGAAAACCTGTTAAATTGTAGCTGTATGCTTTTAGTACAATCATCCAGAAAACACTCAATGGGCCCTAGATCAGAAATTTCTAGGGGCCAAATTATACTTCCAGGGGCCAATTATTTACGGTGTAAATCGGAGGAAATAAAGTCGACGAAAGACACTAAAAAACTAAAATGACCAACTGGTTTCAATGTTGTCTTTATTTTAAATTACCTGTAACTTAATAAAATTTAACAGGATTAAATTTAATCAGATTAACAGGATCAATAAAAAAAACGTCTACTCTCTGCCTCAGGTAATATATGCAAGACGTTCTCGACGATATTTCGGAGACAATTGATTGAAGGATATTGAAACTTCACACAGCAGATAAACTAAAAAGTACCAATTTTATTCCAAAGACAAGAACATTCTTCCAGTAGTTCTCAACATATCGTGAAAACAAGAATTAGATGGAAGATTTGTAGGTTACTTTTTGACGTCAAGCCTGTATGTTATACCATTGGCAGATCAACGTCATCGTAGCCCCAAAATAACATGGTAGGTATTGGTGATTTTTGTCAATTCCCAACAGATTTTAATGAAATATGGGGAAAACAATATTATTTTTTAGTTGACATACTGTGAGAAGTTTCAATGCTGTATGATAAATTGTCTCCGAAATATCGCCGAAAACGTATCGGAATATATGATCTGCCTGGGAGTGGGACAGACAGTAATTTCATAGATGTAACTTGACAACACTTACACTTACAGTGTAAGATTTGTCAAGTGACAGCTACGAAATTAAACATTTTTTTTGTACCGGCATGACATTTGCAAAGTTCACAAAACAGGAGTTGTTTTCCATCGTCGTACTTCAACCACGGTCATTTTTCCGCCCGGCTTTGCTGAAAACTGCGACCAAACGTTATTTACTTGGTCGTTGTTGATCAGTTTCTTCCCGACTAACAGTCGAACTCCCTTTGCCACCAGACACTGAACCGTTGGATAGTTGTCGTTCGCTGGCCAAAAACTGCATAAGATTGGACTGCTTTGCCATGGTTATAGGAATCGCAAACGCGAGGATGAATAATGCTATTACAAACTTCGACCGTGCCATTATGTCGTCACCGAATGCAGCTAAAAATGGCGGAAATGTCCACTTCGATAGAATCAAAAACGAGACTCGGTCACATGGCATTATCGGAAACCAGGCGAACAGCATACGGCTTGAATAGAAAACGCCGGTTTCCGAAGTTACCTGTGTGCACTGCGTATCGGCACATGACTACATACGGGAAAAGACAACTGCACGGAGATTGAGGGGACTTCCTTGAACGAAATCACCGGGCTGTAGAACAACCATCATCATGTTTTTTTGCTTGGCGCCAATGGCAACCTGTAACATTTTTTCTGGTCGCCAAAATACAAATCTACTCGCATTTGGCGAGTAAAACGGCTACTTTTCAATCCCTGAAGATGATTGTTATTTGAAACTTTTTGTGTACAAATACTAGAAATCAGTCAAATTGATAAAGTTTGAGAATATTGACACAATATCACCAGAAATTGTCACCGCAAGAAAGGGTTGTGGCAATATTGTTGCAATATTGCCTCGATATAACTGCAATATTTTCATTTTTTGCAAGATTTTTTTAATATGTTTTGTTGTTAAATAGCATTACCGTCAACTGGGGTGACTTTGGACAATTTCGAAGCATTTTCTTTCACTGTTTCCTTATTAAGCAGGATAGCAGTAATATTAGTGTGTTATATTGTGAGTCTGGATTAGGCCTTCATAAGTATATATTATTTCCTGTCTTTTTCTTTATTCATGGTTGATATTTTTTTATATACACATACACACATACACATATACATATATATACATACATATGGTGCATGCACTCACGTCCCAGTAGATTCTTGTGAACATGAAGGTATTCACTGTTCCGGTGTGCACATATAGTTGTCATAGACCCTTAAATGATTATTTTTATGAAAGTTTTATTTACATTACGTAGAACACAACCTATATACAACAGTTATTTCCTATTAATATAACATGAACGACAGATGTCCATGAATATCTGCGGTGTAAGTTCCCCTTTACTTTAGCATTTTTATGGTATCCCTCAGTCTAAATATCCAGATACGCCGAGGTCACACCATCTGGGAGAGCTTTGTGCTTGGGGTAGAAGAATGTGATGGCATCGCGCTGCTGGGTGTAGGAGCGCATCTGGTTCTGGACGACACGAAAGCCCTTGTTGGTTCCACAGGCGCTGGTCTGGCTTTGTGGTACATCGAGGTACAGGGCTTTGGTAGTGTTATTATCCCGACGATTGAACCCGTTACAGCTGAACTTGTTTGTGTTGTCCCCGCCGTAACAATAGTATGTTTTTGAACAGAGGGCGATCATGGCCTCACCCGTCCATTCTAAATTTAAGAGGGCGGGGGTCCTTTTATCGTAGTCGTTGTGCTCTTTTCTCGGCAGCCATCCATCTTGTTCGCTTTCATAGCATTCTCGCTTTTCCGGTTTGACAAAGGATTCCCAGTTCGTGTTGAAGACGGCCATGTACGCGGAATCCGTATCCATCTCCATTAACTGCCAGTCTGACGGGTCAAAGAACACGCCAATAAATGTCAGCATCCGCAACTTAGCCATCTGGTACACCATGCACCCGCATTTGCAGCGGTAGGTTGTACGTGATAGTCTATTTGGACGAGGTGACTTCATACCTGGTGTCGTTAATCATCTCCATGTGTCGGTACAGGGGTTAATTCAGGCGTTTGCGGGCTTTTTTGGTGGGGCAAATCTTAATGTCGGCTTGGAGGTCCTGGTTGGTTACGGTTTTACCATAGCCACTCTTGTCAAGAAACTTCATCGTTTCTGCGATAATAGCTTCACTGGGTTTGGCATCCCCTTTGCGACGGGCAGTGGTCGCGGCTCCGCAAATTCATTGAAACAAGCCTCGTATGTAAACTCCATCATTTGATAGAATTTTGGGGACTTAGAGACCGTGATGCAGGTAATATCGCAGTAAGGGTGTGCCAAGCAGGATCTTCTCGCCAAACATTCTTCCGATTAACATACGCCGGGGTTGTGTGAGTATATTATGTTCCTCGGCATACGCCTACATGGTGGCCCAATGTCGTCTCATCCCACCTTGATGTTTTTGAAGATAGGTGGACATTCGGCGATCTTTGATTTCAGGTGGTCAGGGGCATGGATGTCACATTCGACGAACCCGTAGCGGTCTCACGTTTTAACAGTGCGTAGTATGTCGGACATGGTGATGATGATCCGGTGATCCAGCAGCCGGTCATGCATCTGGTGGAACTCACATTCCCATAGTTGTACATAGGCGTAGCCCAACCCCTGGATATAGTCGCGGTTCGGGTCCTCTTCCTGGCGTAAGACGATCGGGGTCAGTCCACGGCGATCGTTATAGCGTCCTCCTGTGAACGAACACTCCTGACCGTGCCAGTAGCTGGAACTGGAACACGATCGGTATTTTATTGATGATGGCGAATCCGTATACGGGAAGGCGCCAATCTCCAATTCGTTTCTGTGTGGTTAATTTGGTGGCGGATGGTGAGTCATTGTTCTGCTAGATGCTTTGTAGTACGTTGGGCTTTGAACGCCTGCCCATCAGGCATCCACCGTGTATAATGACCTGCCGGGATGGGTTGACTCAGCACGCAAGGTCAAATCGGTCAGCTCCCCCTTATGGTACCGATGGAATATAATACTGGGGCTGCCCACAATGTTTCCTTCGAAACAGTGCAAGATGTCGATGTCATTCTGCTCGACGAGGGCGAAGAAGGTTGGGAAATCCTGGAACAGATCCTATGAGATCGTTCTAGAAGGCCTCATGTGGTGGCTCGTCCAGACGGTCCAGGTGGACAGCAGCCTTTGTTCTGAGCGCAGTCGTAGGTTTTCACCCACTTTTCATAGCTGTAATTCGGCGCAAGGTAATTCCGCACGTCGTGGATAGAGCGGTTGTTCCTTTACTTAATGGCATTTTTCATATTCCCGGCTTTGGGTAGAAAGGGATACAATAATTTTTTGATCAGGATCAGATCGTACCGCCTCGAATTGAACCCGAGGATGGGTAATTCGTTCAAATATTCCAACAAGCGTAGCTTCAGTTTCTGGGCATAGGGTTTCGGTAGTTTGTGTTCAGCGTCCCCGGTTTCGGTTTCATCCTCAGTTTCTCCTTCGGTGTCATCCTCTAGAGCCGACTTCGAAATACGGGCATCAGGTGCCGCTAAGACATCATGGTAGATTATGGAGGCGATATGTGACGCACTGGCTTGGCTTTCCAGGTAGTTCATGATCTGGGTAAACAGTTCATGTGGGTCACCGGCAAAGACGAGACAAACAGGGTCGGACTCCAGGGCACGTTGGTGTGGATACTCGCACTCGAGGGAATGTGGCGCTGAGTTCATGGGCTCTAGTAGGGCTTCAAAATCATAGCAACCTCGGAACGGAACATAGCGGTGGGCGATGGGAACGTCAATGCCTTCATCCACCAGCTCTTCAACTATGGTGGGTGTGTTGTGGAAGACGCCGCCATGGAACCTCCGTTTGACGGTATTGTCGCAGGTTTTCTCGTAACAGTGTAAAAACCAATACTGTTTGAACACGCGATGGCATTTGGTACAACTGTACGACTGGGCGTAGATGTTCATATACGCAATGTACCAGAAATGCCCGCCAGTGTCCGTCTGGTACAAATTCAACTTCGTGGTTGTGTCGCACTTCTCCAGGGAACGATGCGCGAGGTGGGATACGAGTTACGGATCATCGGTGTTGTTGTCATCCGCGTTTTGGGTCCGACTGTACACAACAATATAACCTGGAACAAGCTTTCCACCACATCCAGTTGTGATAAACGGGACCTCACAAAAGTCATGTTCTCCATGTTCTGTTTACGTAAGTAGTCCTTTCAGTAGTGGTTGGTAATCCTCTCCCACCTATTATGTCGGGTCTGGCCCAGATGTACAGCCAAGCAGCGAAACAGGCATTTCCGATCGGTGTAAGGGCCATACGCTCCTCGCACTTAGCAGTGCATGCCTTCTCTGTGTTTGAGCGGTAAGTTGAAGGGGGGGTGGGGGTGCCAATGGAGTGGTCGATCATTTTAGTCACGTAAAACATAACCTTCGTCGTCATCTCCACCTGCCATTTGGTGATGGGGCGTTGTTGTCGGGCCCATTCCAAGCTATCCAAGGTGTCTAGTTGGGCCAGTGCCGTGTCCAGGGACATACGATCCGTAATGACGAAGGGCTGGTCGACCACGAGGGTATTGTGACTGGGATAAATGTACCGGAGTTGGTGCGTCTCCTTATGCCGTAGTAAATGACCAAAGGAGGGATTTAATTTGAAGGCTGTGGATTGGTCCTCAAAAATGGTATGGGCGTGGTGGGGTAGGCGGTTGTTATCATCTAAGCGGAAATTGTACAAGTCCAATATAGGGCGATGTGGGTGAAAACAGTGCCGGATGGCGGACCAATGGCGTTAATAGATCGTACTCACAGCGTCCGGTATCGGTGACCCCTGTGGGCGGTCAATCAGGATCTGTGGTAAAGGTTACATCCTCAGTGGGGTCTGGATTCCGCGTCAGTGGTGATCGAGATCGTTTATCTTGCATTCTTGGAATTGTCAGTACTCCCCCGACTCTAACTTTTGCACTAAGTCCAAGCGTTGAGCGCGTCGTAAAGCCTCTATCAGTTGATGTATAAAGGCACCGTCCTCTTCTATCCGACGCCAGATATCAATACACTCGTGAATCTGTTTTCTTAGGTCGAACGGGTGAAATGTCCTGAAGTAATCGATGACCATGGTACCGCACAAAACGGTCGCCAGGTTCGATCAATATATTGTGCGATAAAGTCCGTTTCTCGGGCAAGTGTCAAAACGGACAATTGCATAGTTTGGATCTTCGTGGTGTATATGATTTTGAACTCGTAATTTTGTGCAACATGGCTTGGCCAGAACTTGGGAAATAGTGAATACGGATTTCGAACACCGTCTCTTTTTATAGAAAAATTCATGGCACTGTACCGGGTAAATTTCCATGACGTCATCCGGGTATTTCTCAGAGTGTGGGCAGGTAATTTTTCAAGACGTCGCCGGGTCGGATAAATTTCCATGGCGTTATACGGGTATTTCTCAGAGCGTGGCACTGTACCGGGTAATTTTCCATGACGTCACCAGACCGGGTAAATTTCCAGGACGTCATCCCGGTATTTCCCAGCCGTGGCACTGGGGTGGTTAATTGATCACCGAGTTGGGTAAATTTCCATGACGTCATTGGAGTATTTCCCAGTCGTGATACTGCACCGGGTAATTGGCCACTGTGCCTGGTAAATTTCCATGACGTCATCCCGGTATTTCCCAGCCGTGGCACTGGGCCAGATAATTGACCACCGATCGTGAGTCGCGTAATTAAAACGGTCAAGTTTTTGTAACTCGTGAAGTATCATTAATTTTAGAAAGATAGGGAATTATTTTATACGCGGGGAAGTTTTTTTGTTTTATTTTTTATTTATTTTTTATTTGTTCATTATTCATTTTATCGTCAAATGCAGATATTTGTGCAAATGATTTGACAAAATAGTAGTTTCAAAACGACCAAATTTCCTCTGTATTTTGTTAGCAACGTGAATGGTACAGTACCGTGAATGGTACAGTATCTCAAAGACTGATGTTTACACGGGTCGATAGTTTTTCAATCCATAGGAAGTATACATATTTCTGGAGATCGCCTTCGAATAATAAGCTCCGGTATTGTTGAGTTACGAATTGTTGCATGTGATCATGGGTTAATTTTCTCGGCCATGAAAATGGGCGTTTCTTTTGGTTTTGTTTGTGTATCTATATCTCCTCCCCCTCCTCCTTCGCCTCCTTGCGGGAGGGCTCTCGCCAGTTTCAAATCTTTTCGTTTTAGAATTATTTGGTCACGCTCGGCGTGTAGGAGCATTTATGTGCGTCCTCTGACAAATCGATCAGGTAAGGTTCGCTCGCGTGTTGCAGAGCCTTGAAAGCCGAGCTCTGGAATCGAAGATCAGTCTTGAAATCTTAGGCGATTTCCAGCATCACACGCTGCAAGGGCTTCAGATGAGAAGTTTCGTGTTCTTCTGGTAACGTGGTATCTCACGTAGTATCAGCATGAGACCTAATTTTGATAATGCAATGTTCTAAAGTATACAGGCTTGACTCGAACAAACCCGCGTCTGGATTTGTCACCCTCGTATATTTGAATATCGAAATCATCATAGTGAAATTGGGTCATAGCGGAAAAAGTCGCCGAAATTATTGAAAAATAATAGTCAAAATTGTATTCGAAGACCATTTGAACATGTTTATGGTACTTCGTTCGTTTTTTTTATTTTTGGTCGCTATTTTTTAACGCTCTTGTCACAATAAAATGTCTTTTTTATGGTACGAAATAATACAAGCACCGTAACACACATATGTCTATCGACTGGACACCCAGCCTAGCGTATGCTCTACGGCCAGCTTAATGGTAAGCGGTAAGCCCTCTTTTTCTGTTCATGTTTTGTGCTCCTTTTTTGTGAACTTTACCGATTTTTGACTTTCTTGCTCCGATTGGTCCACTACCGTACCGTACTAATGTAACATCGCCAGTAGTAGAAAAGGCGTATTTGAAGTCCATTTGAGTAGTAGAAAAAGTGGAAAACTCACCTTTGACCTTTTTTGTCGCTTCTCGATGGAAATGCAGAATTAGTAGTAGAGAAAGTGGAAAATTTGTATAATTGACCCTTGATCAATGACGTTGGATTTGGTTATTGTGATCAGTAAAATGGTGTGTGCATGTCAAGAGTAAGCTTTGAGCGCACACTCGCATGTGCAGCCTCGTATACCCATACACCGATGAAGGCAATTTCATCGATCTTGAGGTTATGCTGAAAAACACTAGCTTCGATGGTCATAATGCGTCATATATAGTGGTACCCTATGTATGATGGATTTACAACATGGCGCAGTATAACAAAAACTGAAACCTCACACAGCCCATTGGGACCCATGAATGGCTCACCTAGACCCCAAAACAACCATTTTCAATAATTTCCCATAATGGTCAATAAAGCATTATTTCACCGCAATGCGTTAATGCGTTAAGACAGGGAGTTAAGGCATTAAAATAGAGCCTTATGTCATTGAGACAGAACGTTGAGATATAAGGGAAGGGTGGTTACAGACTGACTAATGGTTCACATACGACGTTATATGATCAATTCTTTTCACTCATTCACGCAACCCCATGTGTCCTCCTGCTTCTCCGCCACTTACACACCTATGCTGAGGTAACGCTATCAGGTCGCTAAATCGAACATGGCCACCTCTCCTCAAACACGAACCTCTGTGCTTCCGAATCTCCCCGAGTGCTCAGGCGCATATCACTCCCAGTCAGACTCTAGTCCACGAGTGCTTGAACAGTATACCTCCCACAACCGATTCGGCCATATCGACCCCCAAAACGGCCATTCCAATGCCTTTTTCCTACAGCGCATGCGCGCACTAGCCCCTATTTCCAGGCCACCCTCATACAGTCGGAAACTCCTCTACGAGTGCTACAAACTGACATTTCCAACGGCCCATCTAGACCAATACTGGCCCATATCGACCCTGAAACGGCCATTCCCATGCCCCTTTTCTACTGTCCATGCGCGTAATGACTTCAGTTTCACGCCACACCCGCCCAGTCGGATGCTCCTCTACATGTTCTACATATTGACATTTCCAACGGCCCATTTGGACCAATACTGGCCCATATCGACCCTAAAACGGCCATTCGCATACCCTTTTTTACTGCGCATGCGCGAATGACGTCCGTTTCACGCCACATCCGTTCAGTCGGATACTCCTCCACGAGTGCTACAATTTTTTGTCCGCGGAGGCTTCTCTCCGGAAAAGGAAGAGACCGCATCACAGGCGGGCATGACCGCATCACCGTGGAGGAATACATCCCCGGGGTCATTTCCCTTCACGTGACTGGAAGTGACCTTTGCAGGAACTATAATGACCATGACCTTTCCTTTGCGGTAAACCATTTTTGCATGACAACCTTGCACCCCTCCCGACTAAAAGTGGTTTGGCCCAGATGAGAGGTCAAGAGGCCACAATTTCCACTTTCTATACTACTAGTGTACGGTTTACCCTTTCGAGTTCACGCACAATACTCTGAGCTTTTACTACCGACGACGTAAAACATGTTGTCATTTCGTTCAGTACTCTTCCGTGGAGTCCTTTCAAGGTCCACCGCCTTCAAAGCCCACCCTAAGGACTAATGTTGAATGTGTCCCCAGTGCCCAACGGAAAATGCCATTTCTCTACTACTGGCTCCGGTCAATCACCACGTCTTAGTCTACGCAGCGATGACTTCAAGTCGACAGCTTGCACGGCCCAGTTGGACCGAGAATACCATGTGATAGACTATAGGAGAACGAGTTCAACTCTAATATATTTTTTCATGACGGTCATTTTGATTAGCGCCCCCGCTGAGGCGTTTCCAGTATTGCTGAGTCAAAACGGTGATACAACAGTGGCAGATCGATTCAGCATCCACCAAAACCACAAGAACGATATTTTGGAGGAGTTTGTTGGTGGAACAGGCCGAATTATCATATAAGCAATATTCTCATGGCGGTCATTTTGAGAAAACGTCATCTAGCTGCCGTTCCCTATCATTTCTCGAGATACGCAAGAGCTTAATTTAAAAAGAATGAATGAATGAATGAAGCATTGAATATTTATTCGCCCTATAATTAAACATATACAGGGTATTAGAATTAACATAAAAATGAATGAATGAATGAATCTTTATTTAAACTCGAGAATTTCCTAAGCTATGGCTTTACAAGGAAGTCGAGTATTATAACAATAAACAAAGATAATTAAAACAACAATACATATTAAGAGAAGAATAACAATAGAGTTTAAACTAAGCGGATGCCTGTACTAAAATAATTCAACAAAAGAACTGCTAAAAAGAAACTAAGATCGAACATAATAACATAAGTAGATTTGTTAAGAATTTTCAGTTTGAATTAAAATAATCCAGTATATTAATTACTAAACAAAATAATAATAATAATAATAATATTAATAATGCAAAGAGAGATCAGATCAAGTGGATACTAAAATAATTCGGTATAAGAATCACTAAAAACTGACAGGTCAAACTAAAAAATTAAGTAGATTTGTTAAACTTTTAAGATAGACTAAAATATTTCAGTATAACAATTGCCAAACAAAATTTCGGGTTGAACATAAAAAAGTTAAGTAGATTTGTTAAAACTTTCAATGAAGAACTTAAAACAGACTTTCTTAAAACTACTGAGACTGGGTGACTGTCTAATGGTGTCCGGAAGTGAGTTAAAAGTAGTGGCAAAATGAACGCTTGAAAAACTCTGTTCTTGCAAAGGGAACACGGAGTACACCGGACGAGCCTTCTGTAGTACGACTGGTGACAGGGGTAAAAATATTCTGGAGATATTCGGGACACAAGTTATTAAGACATTTGTACATTAAAATTGCAGTGTTATACTTGCACCTAACATCAATAGAAAACCAAATGGCGGGAATAAACCCCAAACAGCTTGTTGTATCCCAGAAGACAATACATATACAATAGTAATACCACTCATCATGAACCGAAAAATCATTTATGCTCGATAATTATAGATATACAAAAATATAAGAAATAAATCTACACAAAATGTAGAGTTAGAGCTAAACTAAATATTGCTCTGCTAAACCGGTTTCGTTGCATTTTATGGACTTTTCAATCACAATAATATATTTATTTATATGTAAGGCTATAGTTGCCTTGTAGTTGAACATGTTAAAACGCATTTTTATATACTAATTGGACATTGGAGACATACATATTTACAATGTAATGCAGTAGACAAAAGGTAAAACAGTTTGATATAATCCGACAAGGTTATATAGAACAAAACAGAACATTAGATGGCCTGTTCGTTGAGGCAGTATTGCCTGACAAGTCCAGACTTGATAAATACAACTTCTGCAGACTGTCTGACATCTCCTTTTTCAGTCGATGCATGCATAAAAGAAATAATTATTTTTTACAATTCTACAGTTCATATATCAAAGGTATTATTAGCAGTTAAATTCACATTTGAACTTCCGAATGAAGTACTGTTCCTATGTCTGTCGCCTGACTGTATCATCGAATTTCATCTTATAAAACGAAAAAATACTAAATTTCGTTTCAAATTCACTAGCACATTCTGCAACATGTTTGCTAACCTTAAGATGCCTTAATGAATGTGTGTTGATCTGTTGTCGATGGACTCTTACTCTATCTATTATTCTGAGCACATCCCCCGTTTCGCCAATGTATGTTTTGTCACATCCATTGCATGCAATATCATACAGTAAATTTTGTGAATTGCAGCTCATACTGCTATTAACCTTGAAATTTG